>QJPP01005270.1:0-77480 GCA_003996215.1 Jaltomata sinuosa
ACTTCTCCCCTATTTCCCGTGCACTAGCCATAGTCAGGCTACCCCATTTAATCTTAGGCCGGTCATCCACAATCCTCTTCTTTTTCTCCTTCGTGATCTCTAAATCCAACACTAAGAGTCTATGTTGGGTCGATAGATTCTCACTTACAAAGACCTTTATCCCCTGTCCTAAGGAGCAAAAAGTCTATCTGAGTCTTGGCCACCGAACTACGGAAGGTAACCAAGTGCTCCTCCTTCTTCGGGAAACTAGAGTTAGCTACTCTCAACCCAAAGGCTCTAGCGAAATCTAAGAGTGCGGCACCACCTTCATTCCTATCCCCGAAACCTAAGCCTCCATGCACATCGTCATAACCCCTCGAAGATGCCCCGATGTGCCCATTGAAATCTCCTCCAATGAAAAGCTTCTCAGTATCAGGCAAACCTCCCACTACCTCGTCCAAAACCTCCCAAAAGCGTTTCTTCTCCTCCTCATCTAAGCCCGCTTGTGGTGCGTAAGCACTAATAATGTTCAAAGTAGACCCTCCAAGGACTAACTTAATTGTCATCAACCTATCGTTGACCCTCCTAACCTCCACCACTTGCTCTCTCAACTCCTCATCCACTAGGATACCTACCCCATTCCTATTCCTCACACCTCTTGAGTACCACAACTTATACCCGTCTACCTCTCGCGCCTTAGTGCCCACCCATTTAGTCTCCTGGACACACGCTATGCTAATCCTCCTCTTCCTTAGGACCTTCACTAGCTCTATGGACTTTCCGGATAAAGTCCCTATGTTCCACGACCCTATTCTCAACCTAGATGCTCCCTTAACCCCCTTACCTCTCCTTTCCCTCGCCCCCACCCCCGCCCCCGGCCCCGGCCCCACCCCCGACCCCGCCCCCAAACCCGAGTGCGACCGAGGACATGACCCTACTCGACCATCATTCACCAAAGCCACTAAAACGTGCGCTATAATCAAGGATAGACCAACTCCACCAACTACTCTATACTAAACAACTATATGCCAAGAAAAGCAAAATAAGGTACAAGAGACCGGAACTACCCTACCAAACACGATATAAAGCCAATAATTTGCTTCCCGAATACACTACACGTCAAAATCAATATAAAATTTAAAAATTTTAAAAAAACTAGACAGCGAGTGTTAAGCAATGCCAGAAATGTCAACCTAAATAGGCTATCTAGAATGCGATAAAAAACTGAGGACGAAAATAAAGGCTAGGGATAGAAGTCACCGGGGTCAAGCTGTGAGGAGAGAAGGACGGTCTGCTTGCTAAAGTGGTTGGATTCCGGCAAGGTGGGGTGGCGAAATTGGTCGCCGGAATCTTCTTGTTCGTCGGAAGCTCGGTGTATGCCGAAAATTGAGCCGGATCTGAGGTTGCAAAGGACCTGCAAGGAGAAGATATACAAGAAACACAAAGAAAATAGAGAAAGAGAGCAAGATCAAGAATCGGATCCGGCCGGAGTAGATCTAGCCGGAGCAGATCTGACCGGCGTCCAGCTAGAGAGGGGTGGCGGACTAGTGACGTTCACTGGTCGATGGTGACCGGAGAAAGGGGCGGCGCAGTGGTGGCCGGAGAAAGGGGCGACAGAGTTGTTACTGTTTCGAGAGAGAGAGAGAGAGTGTAGTTCCGGCGCCGGCGAAGAAGACGGCGGGGGCGGCGATAGAGTAGTTCTTCAAAAAAAACTGTTCGGCGGAGAAGGCGCCGGTGGCCGTGAAATTTTCCGGTTGAATTTGTTCCCGGCGCCGTAGAGAGTAGAAGTACGACCAGACAAAATTTGCATTCCTCAGCGACGCCGGCGTCGCATGGGCCCGGCCTGCCCGGACGGGCGCGGCCAGGTCCAAGGCGAGCGCGGCGGTCATAGTAGAATATATATATATATATATAGAAATAAACATGATGAATAGAACATATGTTATGAATTATATAATAAAATAGACCAATTGAATTGGATATCATAATATATATAATTTTTTTTAAAAGTGCATGATCTTGATTGTTGAAAGATAATAAATGGGCTCCACATTTTAGAGGTACACTTGATCTTTTTTACTTTTGATCATTACATTTTTCTAGAATATGATGGATATTTTCGAAAATCCCATACTCTCTATGCATTATGTACAATTAGTTTAAGCTAGATTTTTATATGAAATGGCTAAATTATCTTTGGTCGTCCTAAACTTGGCTCTTCTATAATATAAAAAAATATAAAAAATATAATAGAAATAGAAATAAACACGACGAATAGAAAATATGTTACGAATTAAATTGAAGAAATAGCAAAATAGACCAATTGAATTGGATATTACAATATTTTTTTTAAAAAAAATGTATGATCTTGATTATTGAAAGATAATAAATGTGCCCCACATTTTATAGGTACACTTTATCTTTTTTACTTTTGGTCATTAGATTTTTCTAGAATATGATGAATATTTTTGAAAATTTCATACTCTCTATGGATGATGTACAATTATTTTAAGCTAAATTTTTATATGAAATGACTAAATTACCCTTGATCGTCCTAAACTTGGCTCTTTTATATAATAGAAATTTAAAAGAATTTTGAGATGTTAATTTTAAAAAATATTGAAGATGTTTTAAAAAAATATTTCTCCATTGAAATTAATCTAAATGACAAATAAAAAATAATAATTTAAATAACACCAAACAATTACATGAAATTGACTCCATAAGAAATAATATTTTATTTTAAAAAATTAAACTAGAACTAAGAAGATGGGAGGAAAAAAACAAACTCACTTTTAGCACAAGCAGGAGCCTTAACTGAAAAAATCAAAAAAAAAAAACAATCAAAATAATATGCTGTTGAGACTCGAACACGGGGCAATCAAGTTCAAGCAAAGCTTAAAATTTTCAATTAGAAAAGGTTTCGTGAACATGTTGGTAGGATTGTCTCTTGTATTGATATACTGAACAGAAATTTTTTCATCAGTAATGTTCTTAGATGAAACGATACTTGTTATCAATATGTTTTATCCTTTCATGATACATTTGATCTTTTGTCAAATTAATGGCTCTATCACAAAAAATGGTAATACCACCTTGGTATAAACTGAGTTCAGCAAATAGACCTTCAATCATAAGGCTTGTTTGACCGCCTCTGTCACTACTATATATTCTGCTTCAGTAGTAGATAAAGCTACAACTTGTTGTAATGTAACTTTTTAGTTGGCGCAATCACCAATGCAAATATATAGCCTGTTAATGATATTTTTTTGTCAAGATCACATGTTATTGACACCCAATTTTGCCTTTCATGATTTTAATTAATTGAATAAGCTTCTTCAATTTCAAACAATAAAAAAATAATTGCTTTACAAAAGATCAAAATATTTCAAATCCTTTTTGAGACAAATTTGAATCACTTTTGACAAAAATACCCTGATATACATGTTATACCTATTTTATATAATATTGAAAATAATTTTTTATTTTGAAATGAGCGTCCAATTAAGACTGTGTTTCATTTTTATCAAAATTAAGTATGCTACAGTTTGAATACTATAATTAGTCCATTTTAAAAATAATTATTTTACTTTGTTAAGTTAAGAAGCTTAATTGATTAATAAATTAATAAGTTCTTTTCAATTTTTATTTCAAATTAGCTTAATCGATTGCGAATTAATTTTTTAATTTGACTACAATTTTAATTCAATTCGACTACAAGTTTAATACATGAGAAAATAGACAAATACCTTCAACCTATTAGTCAATTTTCAACTAAACACCTATACTTCACGTGGGTCCTCTTACCCCTCTGAACTATTTTAAAGTGAAATTAATTTTTTCTTTGAGTTGACACAGAGAGTGCATTTTTTTTTTCGTTGTCTTCTCTTTTTCCCCCCTTTTTCATTCTTCTTTCTCTCTCTTTCTCCCTTTTTTGGTCAGCAAGATATATGTATGAACTTAGTACAAAACAAGATGTTTGGAGCTCAATCTGGCTCGATAGCAGTGTTTCCAAGACCATGTCCTACTTGGTTGCTGTTACAAGGTTGGACCTTTCTTAAGTATCTAGTTCCTAGGATGTTTGCTCCGACAGTGTCCAGTGCATACACAGGAGGAACTACAAAAACTTTTAAGCTCTCAAAAACTTTCTTCCTTGCACCTTCATTGGCTAGTGCATCAACTACTCCATTTTTCTCTCTGAAGCTATGTAGCACTGCTTGTTCTCCTAGCCTTGTGAGTATTGACCTGCAAGCATCATAATAGAATGGTAATGTAAGTTTCCATTCTTAAGCATTAAGATAATCTCCATGGAGTTTACATTAATTTCAATAGGAACAAAGTTGTTTTCCTCAACCATTTTCAGCCTTTCTAGCAGCGCAATCAGCTCCATTTGATTGTTAGCAGCACTGACAAAACCCTTGCAAAACCCAGAATCCTGTCTACCTTAGCATTCCTAATGACCCCCCCAATCCCTCCAGTACCAGGGTCGCCAAGGCAAGATCCATCGGAGTTAAGTTTGTATGATCCTCTTGCAGGGGGTTGCCACTTGACATTGATGGTAATGGGAGAGAGGTTTTTAGTCAGGTTGTGGTGGGAGAGATGAGAGATTCCACAGCAGCACCATAAGCTTCCTAAAAGGAGGGGTGGTCGAGTTTGTTATTAAAGAGGTTCTGGTTTCTGCATTTCCAGATGGTGCAAAGAGAGAAAGGGAGAAGAATGTCCCAGTTAATAAGGCTATCAAACTCCTTATCCTTAATAAAGCTCTAGTTGGTTGCCCAGTGTCTAGGATCAAAGGAGTTGATGTGAGTATGAAGGCTAGCAGGGAATTCTGGGTGAGTTCAGACCATAGTTGTTGAGCAAAGTTGCATTCCCAGAAGATGTGATCACTATTTTCCATGGGGTAGTTGCATTGCTTACAACTCGGACTAATATCTATACCCATGCTGTTGAGAGTGGCATTGCAAGACAACCTATTGTGGTGAAAAAGCCAGAGGAAATGCTTAATCTTGTTGGGGATCTTCATATCCCAAATCCATTTAAAATTCTTCCCTAAGATTTTGATAAGCTGGTTCATATTGCAGTTGATGAATTTGTAAGCACTGCTATTGGAGTACTTCCCATTGCCATTAAGTCTCCAGATGAAGAAATCCTTGGAGACTTGGTTGTTAGGGAAGAAGGAGCTCTTTATGGAAGTAATAATGTTAGATGGAATTTCATATGGGATGGATGAGAAGTCCCAAACATTATAATTCCTGACATCAGATAGTTTGGTGGTGAGCTAAAAAGTATGGATGGGGCCCTGTATTTGATTTCGGAGAGGCTCTTGATTGGGGATCCATTTGTCAATCCAGAATTTAACACTCTCCCCTTTATGGCCACCCATTCAGAGGCATTCTTGCAGATGTTCCACCTATTGGTGATGCATTTCCAGGTTCTAGAGATAGTGCATTTAGGGGTCATACCTCTGTTATAGTTTTTAGCAATTAATACCCTGGCCCATAGAGAGTTGGGGTTCATGGCCAGTCTCTAACAAGGCTAGTGTGCATAGTAGTGATCTTGATCTCAACTCTAGGAATGCCCAACCCACCTTTGTTTTTGTGATTTGTAACCTCATTCCAGTTGACCAAGTGCATCTTTTTCTCTTGATCAGTGGTGCCCCAGATAAAATTCCTTTGGGATTTGTCAATAATCTTGAGCATTTTCTTGGGGATGATGATAAATTGCATAACATGATTGGGAATGTTGTTAAGGGAGGCCTTGGCTAAGGTGGTTATACCAGCCATGTTAAGGAATTTAGTTTTCCGCCATCTAATTTGGTGTTCATATTGTCAATAATGAATTGAAAATCATTGTTGGTCGACCTTTGGTGGAAGATGGGAAAGCCAAAATAATTTCCAAAGGAGTCCCTAGCCTAGATGTTGAGACTCCTAGCCATGTTATTCTTCTCCTCAGAGTTTCATCTTTTGAAGAAGATAACTTTAGATTTGGCAGAATTAATTTTCTGGCCAGAAAGAGAGCAGAAACTGGAAAGAGTTTGTAAAATGATATTACAATTCTTGGTGTCAACTTTAGCAAAAAGTGTGTGGTCATCAGCAAAGAATAGGTGGAAAATTTTTGGTCCACCTCTACTGATAGAGATAGGGGTCCAATTGAGGAGATCCACTTCTTTGTCAATCCTTCTAGAGAGAAGCTTCATGCACAAGATGAGGATGTAAGGGGAGACGGGGTCTTCTTGTCTTATACCCCTGGATGGTTTAAAGAGCGGAGTCTTACTGCCATTAACCAGGATAGAGATGGAGGAGGTAGAGATGCAGGACATGATGAGTTTACTCAGTCCTAGGGTAAAGTTGAAGAAGTGAATGACTTTCCTGATGAAGGACTATTCAAGTCTATCAAAAGCCTCTTCCAGGTCAATTTTGAGAATCATGTTAGCCTTCTTACCTTTCATCTTGGAATAGTGGCTTATTTACTCTTGGACAATGGTTTCATTATAAGAGGCACTTCTATTGGAGAGGAAGCTAGCCTGGCTAGGGCGGCCAATGATGCTGCAGAGATGGGGCCTAATCCTATTAGCAATGATCTTTGTGATGATTTTGTATTGGGTATTGCAAAGGCCTATGGATCTGAAGTTCTTGAGGTTGGAGGCATTTCTGCATTTGGGAATGAGGCAAAGATAAGTGGTGTTTACCTCTTCCTCCATAGTGTGGGTATTGAACAGTACTCTATTACAGTAATCAATAAGCTAATGGACTATCATGTCCCAATATTTTTGATAGAGCATGGGGTGGATTCCATCAGAACCTGGGGCCTTAGTAGGCTTAAAGGAGAAGACAATTTTTTTGATTTCCAGCTAGGAGGGTATGCTGTCAAGGGTAGAGTGGCAATCAAAGGTGATAGAACCTATAAAAGAGGGGTTGGGATGGTAACCTCGGAGGGAGTGATAGTGATCAGAAGTGAAGAGATTGATGTAGAAAGAATTGATAGAGTGAGCAATCTCTTTTTGATCAAAGATCCAATTCCAGTGTCATCTTTGATGGAGTTAATTCTATTTCTCCTCTTTCTGTTAAGGGTGTAGGTATGAAAAAAAGCTAGTGTTGGATTCCCCCGTTGTGAGCCAATTAATTATAGATTTCAACTTCCAAAAGTCACCCGCATGTCTTAGGATCTCACTGAACTCCTTGGTCATATTAGATCAAGACTTTAGAGAAAGAAGCTGGTGGGATAGTTAGGGGATTTTTGGATTCCAGCTAGCCTAATTAGCAGATTCCTCTATTCCTGAAGATGTTTCCAAAGACCTCCCTATTCCAAATGGTGATCTTGGTTTGGAAATCAGCAAGAGAATCAGTAAGAGAGTTATTGCTAGTGAAGAAGTTATTGACTATATCCCCAAAGCTGGTATAATGACCTGTTTAGTTATTATTAAAAGGCACCTCCTTATGGGTAAGCTATTCGTGCGAAGAACGAGTTAGAAAACTTTTGAATTAGGGAGTTAAAAATTTCAGGGTAGGCTAGTCTCAGATGGATTCTGAGCGAGGTATAGTCTAGGGCAATCCAGGAAAGGATTGGGCAAAATGTCTTATGTTGAGCTAGCCTTTCTGTTAGCTAAGACATTAAGGAGTTCGGAGGGCTTTTCATAAGTGAACTCGGGTGAGTAGAACTCCCGATATCGAAGTTGACGTGAAAGGGTGAGTTTGAAATGTTAAGATTTTGAAGTGTGTTGAAAATTGAACAATTTTGGGGGATTTCCTGAGGTTCTATCCTGTGTTAACTGCTATAGCGGTTGACACTATGCTATAGCAATGACTGCTACAACAGAGAAATTTTTGCTGTAGTGGAAGTCAAGGCGGTCAACCTCGCTATAGTGGGTGGCTACCGCTATGGTGATGCCGCGATAGCGAAATTAGGCCGCTATAGCGGGATGACAGGACCAAAAAACCTAGAAATAGTTTTTATAATTTCATTCTCTCTTCTTCAGTTCCAAATAGGCGAGGGTTGCTCCAAAAACCCTCCTAGGCTGCGCCAAACCTAGGGAGCAATAGAGAGGAAGGATTTTCACTCGAATGGGGTAAAACCCATGGATTTGAGGTCCACTTTTCATTAGGATTTGCCTCCACGAAGCTAAAAGTTCTTGTTCAAACTTCTGCAGTAGATGTTTGGCGTCCAGGCAGACTAGGTTTAATTGAGTAGACTTAGACCTGTAATTCATTTCATATTATTATTGTAGAATAATTGGAAAATTCATGTCTAGGACTTCGGGAACGGAGTCTGGAGGATTAATTTATGGATTGTTTTGTTGACTGAGTGGAGTTATTGTGTCATGAATAATGTGTTTCTAATTCGTGTCTTATTGTTAATATTTGGATTGTACATCCTGGTGGGACTAGATTGTTGGGTAGGTTCGCAGAACCAGCAATGTTCATGCGTATATGAATTGGTAGGTCTTAGCGAATTTTTCTCGGGTAGTAAATTAAAAGAAATAGGATGAATAGAAAGGGTTTGAAGCCCTTAATGTCAGGGGATGAATTCCCTAAAATGTGATTACTTTTCTAAAAGGGTTCTGAATTTGATGTAAATGACTATATGTGTCTAGATGGTAAACCGATGGTTAGCCTTCAGACAGGTCATCAAGGTTGGGGTTATGAACCAGGTTTGTTGGGTAGGTGATGGTTGTTGTTTTCCATTTGCGATGTGTGTACATTGTAACTATTGCTTAGTGTTGTCTGTACATTGCATGGTTTAGGGAATTAATTAATGAATGTCTAGTATATCCGTTGTCTTATTTACTTGTTGGTTTACAAGTGTGGTTGTGTTCATTTCTGTCGATTGTTGGATTGTTTGTGACATTTGGTTGGGTCGGGTACCACACCTGGTACAAGTTCTATAAATGGTTAGCTCGGGTACAATGCCTGGTACAAGTTCTATAAATGGTTGGCTTGGGTACCACGCATGGTACAGGTTTTATAAATTATTGGCTTGGGTACCACACCAAGTACAAGTTCTATAAATGGTTGGATCGGGTACCATGCCTGGTACATGTTCTTTAAATGGTTGGTTCGGGTACCACTCCTGGTACATGTTCTATAAATGGTTGGCTTAGGTACCACGCCTGGTACAGGTTCTATAAATGGTTGGCTTAGGTACCACGCCTGGTACAGGTTCTATAAATAGTTGGCTCGGGTACCATGTTTAGTACAGGTTCTATAAATGGTTGGCTCAGGTACCACGCTTGGTATAGGTTTTATAAATGGTTTGCTTGGGTACCATGCCTGGTATAGGTTCTATAAATGGTTGGCTCGGGTATCACGCCTAGTACAAGTTCTATAAATAGTTAGCTCAGGTACCATGCTTGATATGGGATTGAGTGCTATATGTGTGTGGTTCCTTGAGTGAACCGGGCTTATTGTTATTGATGTTCATTACTTGTTGGTTCCTTGAGTGAACCAGGCTTATCTGTTATTAGTGTTCATTACATGTTGGTTCCTTGAGTGAACTGGGTTTATCTGTCAGTGATGTTCATTACATATTGGTTTCCTGAGAGAGCCGAATTTAGTATTACTTGACATGCATATTGGTCCTTGAAGGGCCGGGTTGGTGTTCTTAAGTGATAAGGTGATTTCGTCTGTAAACCGATGTTGTATGTTAAATGACATAGATGATGTCCTACGGATCCTTAGGAGGTCCATGTAGCTTGCCAGCAATGACATAATTATATATGGTCTGGTTACTTGCATAGTTATATATGACTTATATGGTTATTGAGTCCGGTTGGAGACTAGGGTCTTATTGATAGTCATATGTACTGGGTTGTTTTATATTGTCTGGTAATATTTGGTTAATGTTATATATTTGAAATTCCCAAATTGACAAGAGAGAAGGTCGGCTAGCGATGATGTTTGGGCTAGTTGGGCACAAGACTAAAGGTTATGAGGCGTATTTCTTGATGGATCCAAGAGGGGTGAGCTTTGAGGAACTAAGGTTCCTAGGAAGTCAGGTTTGACTGGGTTAATGGACCAAGGCTAGTATTCTATGAGTGCCTGAACTGGTGGGATGTCAAGGGTAAGGACCCGGGGAGGTTGAATACGCAGAACTCACAGGTAGTCCATTATTGGGATAAAGGCTAAGGGTCCAGGTAGTTGACTTAGGATCTTAAGCTAGGGTGATAGACCTGCTAACAGGGTTAGTTAGTAATGTGAATTACCGAATAAAAACTAGTAAGGTATTTCTAGTGTTAAGTGTGACTTGGGAAGTCTTAGTGTTAAGTGTGACTTGAGAAGTCCTACTGTTATGTGTGACCATTTGGTTATGACCAGGATAGAATGGTGAAAGGGCTCCAAGGGGTAGAGTTGGGAGCAGAATGGGAAAGGAAGGCTTGGGATAGAACGTATAGGTTCCTAGATATTATATTGTGGTAGTAATGGTGGTTGATAAGGGAATGGATTTGGTAACTTCATATTGTATATTTCTTTTAGATTTATGCATGATATTATGTGGTGAATTTGGGTCGACCGATGATGCCTACCAGTACGTGTTATTAGTACTGATACTACTCTTTCTATACCTTTTTGGTATAGTCTAGTTGCAGGGTCAGTGATGTTTATAGATAAAGATGACGGTGATCTCCAACAGCTTCTACTCCTCTCTTTCCTATGGTGGGAGCTGTGTCTTATTTTACTTGCATCTCTTCTTAGAGATTTTGTACATGTTTAGACTAGTTCATAAGGAGAGTGGTATTCAAGTTTTGTAAAGGACTTTATTGTACTAAAGTTTATAAATGTTTTTTCTAGTATTAAAAAGGCTATTTCTTATATTTTACCATTGATTTCTGCATTACCTGTTTGATTGGGTTGTAAGGCTTCTCCTATCTAGGTGCTTAGAGTAGGTGCCAACACGGCTTGGTAGTTGGGTCGTGATAATTTGGTATCAGCGCCTAGGTTATCGGTCTCCCGGTACAAGAGCAAATATCTAATAGAGTCCTACAGATTAGTGTGTTGACGTCCACATCTAATCTTCGGGAAGCTATGAAGCATTCTAGTAAATTGTTCCACTTCTTTCATTCCTTTCATGCGGTCTGTTGCTTGCTTGTATAGATTGAGTCCAATTGGTATCTCAACGAGGTAGAAGGATGTCATTAGACTTTGGCTGAAATGACACAAGCAAGGGATATTGGAACCGGGAAGGTTCCAATTGGTATCTGGCCTAGGAGGCTATATAAAGACATGAATGAATTGGCTAATAGTCATCCATGAGATGAATAAAAGATAATAAACCTGATTTGATTGAGTGCTGAAGCTTGAGACTTGTGATTGTATGCATTGCATTATTTGAATGACTACGAATGTGTGATGTGTAATTCCTTGAGTTACTTTGAAATTTATGGTTTAGCGAAGAGTTTTAACTTGGTTATATGCGATTGGTTAAAGGGTTAACTATTATGTGATTTAACTAAAATTTTTATGTTATGTATTGGGCATGGACTTACCATTGGTAAAAATGGTAAGAGGACCTGATCATTGACTGTGGGGAAACTTTGATTTTAAGACAGTCAGGATTGGTTGAGAACCAGGGAGAAAATGGGCTAATCTTGTACGATAGCGGGAATGTGATGTTATGAACAACTTTCTGGTGTATTTCCTAACTGATTTTATGATAATGTGGTGCTAAATTCTCAATTATGCATTGGTGGGGATGGTTTTGGGGTTATGTTT
The DNA here is from genome assembly GCA_003996215.1 of Jaltomata sinuosa. NCBI lineage: Eukaryota > Viridiplantae > Streptophyta > Magnoliopsida > Solanales > Solanaceae > Jaltomata > Jaltomata sinuosa. The sequence continues at coordinate 11,685 of QJPP01005270.1, forward strand.
AATATCATGACGCGATTTTAGGGATTAACATTGATAATAGGGAAGGGGAATGAGGAAATTTTGCAAAAAATGGTAAATTTTCTGGGCTGCTACTGTTGGGAGTCGCCATAGCAGTGTGCAAGCCACTATAGCGAGAGGGGCAGTGCAGGATACCTGTCATGTTTTCCCCTATTTTATTTTCATTCTCGGGTTGTTTTGAATCATTAGTTCAACTGCGAGCTATTGCAATTATAAATATTAACATCCATGTGCAATAAAAAGAAAGGGCAAATATGGTAGCTCAGGGAATAAAGGTTATTGGCTTGATATGGGTGATGTTGCCTGTTTGAGATAACCTATTCATATTTGAACATCAGACCTTGTTTGACGCGGTGATTTTTACCCTCAATTGAGTAACTACTTGCATTGTAATGAAAATGTGTAGTTAGTAAGGAAACCGTGAAATTATAGTGGAACCAAGTTTTTGGGTATTGGTAAAATTATGATTGTCCATTTGTGGGAATAGTTGCTCATGCAGTATTTGGCAAAATGACCTGTAATTAGCTGAGTAGTGTTGGACATTGCTCATAGGCTTATTTTTGAGAATGTTTTGGCTAATTGTAGCTCTTGGGAAGAGTATAGTGGAATTGTGGGGAATTTGAAATGAGTTGTCTTGTGCATGATTGATGATCCTTAGTGGTAGGGTTGGTTGAGGGAGTGGGGTTAGTAAATGGTTTCTTGATCAGTCATATCCCTCTTGTTAACCATGATAATACCTGGTGTTACTACTTATTGAGTGGTGGGCGTGTGCAAGTTATAGCATCGTTAAGGTGTAGGTGCCCGGGTAGAATTCTCCCTAGGATGAGAGTTGCCAAAAATCTCAGCTAGAATGGGTTCCAATGGAAATTCGGTGTTGTGTGGTTTAGAGATACTTGGTGTCTCCAGGTGTAGTATTGATGGGAGTATGGTGATATCATGATATGTGAGGGTCATAGTATACTGTAGATCTTCAGAATGTAGTTTGGGTTAGTAGAACTCCAGGTATAACGTTTAACGTAAAGAGACTAGTTCGAAATGTCAAAATCTTGGTGTTCTGTTGTAAAATTGGCCAAAACTGAGATTGTCCGGAGTTACTGCCTTGCCTATACCGCTATAGTAGGAGGCAGGGCGCTATCGCGGTGCTGCTATAGCAGGAAAGTGGTTGCCACAGTGGGTTTCAGTTCCTCATGGCATGGAAAATTATTTTTTGTTGTGTTTGAATTTCTTTCGCTCTGATATTTTGACGAGGCCCTGGATTTCTTGGACACTCAGGGAGGAGTACTTTTATTAGTCTCGTGCAGCTCGGAGGAAGGGATTCCTTGAAAAAGCAGGATAGAATTAAATTTTTGTTGAGTTTGGGTACACTGAGATATTTAAAAGTTTAGGTGGTTCAGGTAAGGTTATAATTACGCTATCATGGTAGAGCGTTAAGGTTCAAGGGGCTGGCTCATTCTTTTCCTTCTGCCTTAGAGATTATTCGGGGATGAACGATGGGTAAATTAGTATCTGTTGTAATGACCTGTTCAGTGATTATTAAAAAGCACCTCGTTATGGGTGTGCTATTCATGCGAAGAATGGGTTAGAAAACTTCTAGGTTAGGGAGTTAGAAATTTTGAGCTACGCTAGTCTCAAATGAATTTTAAGCGAGGTTTAGTCTAGGAAAATCTGGGAAAGTATTGGGTAAAATGTCTTATATTGAGCTAGTCTTTTTGTTAGCTAAGACGTTAAGGAGTTCGGGGGACTTTTTGGATGTGAACTCGGGTGAGTAGAACTCTTGATATCAAAGTTGACGTGAAAGGGTGGGTTTGGAACGTCAGGATTTCGAAGTGTGTTGTAAAATGGATAATTTTTGGGGATTTCTTGAGGTTCTATCATGTGTCAACCACTATACAGGTTGACACTGTGCTACAGTGATGACTGCTACATCGGAGAAATTCCCACTATAGCAGAAGTCAAGATGGCCAACCTCGCTATAGTGGGCGACTAATGCTATGGCGGTGCCGCTATAGCAGGATTGGGCCGCTATAGCAGGATGACGAGACTAAAAAATCCAGAAACGGGTTTTAAAATTTTATTCTCTCCTTTTCAGTTCTAAACAGGTGAGGGTTGCTCCAAAAACCCTCCTAGGCTGATCCAAACCTAGGGAGCATTGAAGAGGAAGGATTCCCGCTCAAATGGGGTAAAACCAATGGATTCCAAGTCCACTTTCTATCAAGATTTGCCTCCACAGAGCCAAAAGTTCTTGTTCAGACTTCTGCAGCAGATGCTTGGCGTCTAGATAGGCTAGGTTTAACTGAGTAGACTTAGACCTGTAATTCATTTGATATTATTATTATAGAATGATGGGAGAATTCATGCCTAGGTCTTCGGGTACAGAGTCTAGCGGATTAATTTATAGGTTGTTTGGTTGACCGAGGTGAAGTTATTGTATCATGAATAATGTGTTTCCAATTCGTGTTTTATTGTTGATATTAGGATTCTACATCCTGGTGGGACTAGATTGTTGGGTAGGTTCGGGGAACTGGTAAAGTATACACGCAAATAAATTGCTAGGTCTTAGCGAATTTTTCCTGAGTAGTAAATTAAGAGAAATGGGATGAACAAGAAGGGTTTGAAGCCTTAATGTCAGGGGATAAATTTTCTAGAATGTGCTTACTTTTCTAAAGGAGTCCAAAATTTGATGTAAATGACTATATGTGTCTAAATAGTAATCCGGGGGTTAGTCTTCGGACAGATCATCAAGGTTGGGGTTATGAACCAGGTTTGTTGGGTAGGTGATGGTTGTTGTTTCCCATTTGCGATATGTGTACATTGTTACTATTGCGTAGCGTTGTCTGTACATTGCATAGTTTGGGGAATTAATTGATAAATGTCTAGTATATCCAGTTGTCAATCACGTGAATGAACTTGTCTTATTTACTTATTGGTTTACAAGTGTGGTTGTGTTAATTTTAGTTGCTTGTTGGATTGTGTGTGATATTTGATTGACTCGGGTACTACGCCTGGTACATGTTCTATAAATGGTTGGCTCAGGTACCACGCCTGGTACATATTCTATAAATGGTTGGCTCGGGTACCACGCCTGGTACAGGTTCTATAAATGGTTGGCTCGGGTACCACACCTGGTATAGGTTCTATAAATGATTGACTCGGGTACCACGCCTGGTACAGGTTCTATAAATGGTTGGCTCGTGTACCACGCCTGGTACAAGTTCTATAAATGGTTGGCTCAGGTACCACGCCTGGTACAGGTTCTATAAATGGTTGGCTCGGGTATCACGCATGGTATAGGTTCTATAAATGATTAGCTCGGGTACCACGCCTGGTACAGGTTCTATAAATGGTTGGCTCCGGTGCCACGCTTGGTACAAGATTGAGTGCTATATGTGTGTGGTTCCTTGAGTGAACCGGGATTATTGTTATTGATGTTTATTACTTATTGGTTTCTTGACTGAACCGGGCTTATCTGTTATTAGTATTCATTACATGTTGGTTCCTTGAGTGAACCGGGTTTATCTGTCAGTGATGTTCATTACATGTTGGTTTCCTAAGAGGGCCAAGATTTAGTATTACTTGACATGGATATTGGTCCTTGAAGGGCCGGGTTGGTGTGCTTAAGTGATAAGGTGATTTCGTTTGTAAATCGAGGTTGCTTGTTAAATGGCATAGATTATGTCCTTGGGATCCTTGGGAGGTCCGTGTAGCTTGCAAGCGGTGACAAAATTATATGTGGTTTGGTTACTTGCATAGTTTGGCATGACTTATATGGTTGTTGAGTCCGATTGGAGACTAGGGTCTTATTGATAGTTATATGGACTGGGTTGTTTTTTATTGTCTAGTAATATTCGGTTAATATCGTACATTTGAATTTACCAATTCGACAAGAGAGACAGGCCGGCTAGTGTTGATGTCTGGGCTGGTTGGGTACATGACTAAAGGTTGTGAGGCATATTGCTTGATGGGTCCAAGAGGGGTGAACTTTGAGGAACTAAGGTTCCTAGGAAGTCAGGTTTGACTGGGTTAGTGAACTAAGTCTAGTATTCTATGAGTGCCTGAACCGGTGTGATGTCAAGGTTAAGGAACCTACGGGGTTGAATACACAAAACTCACAGGTAGTCCATTGTTGGGATAAGGGCTAAGGGTCAAGGTGGTTGACTTAGGATCTTAAGCGAGGGTGACAGACCTGCTAACAGGGTTAGTTATTAATGTGAATTACGAGATCAAAACTGGTAATGTATTTCTAGTGTTAAGTGTGACTTGGGAAGTCCTAGTGTTAAGTGTGACTTAGAAAGTCCTACTTTTATGTGTGACCATTTGGTTATGACCAGGATAGAATGGTGAAAGGGATCCAAGGGGTGGAGTTGGTAGCGGAATGGGATAGGAAGGCTTGGGATAAAACGTATAGGTTCCTAAATATTATATCATGGTAGTAAAGTGGTTGATAAGGGAATGAATTTGGTAACTTCATATTATATGTTTCTTTTGGATTTCTGCATGATATTTTGTGGTGGATTTGGGTCGATCGATGATTCCTACTAGTATGTGTTGTTTATACTGATACTACTCTTTCTATACCTTTGTGGTATAGTCTGGTTGCAGGGTCAGTGATGTTTCTACGTAAAGACGTCGATAATCTCCAGCAGCTTCTACTTCTCTTTTTCCTATAGTGGGAGCCATGTCTTATTTTACTTACATCTCTTCTTAGAGCTTTTGTACCTGTTTAGACTAGTTCCTAGGGAGGGTTGTATTCAAGTTTTGTAAAGGACTTCATTGTACTAAAGTTTATAAATATTTTTTCCAGTATTAAAAAGGCTATTTCTTATGTTGTACTATTGATTTCCACATTACCTGTTGGATCGGGTGGTATGGGTTCTCCTATCTAGGTGCTTAGAGTAGGTACCCACACGGCCCGGTAGTTGGGTCGTGACAGTTGGGATGGGAGAACCACCTGTTTTGTAGCCTAAAAGGCTTATCCATAATGGTAGTGTTTCTTGTAATATTGAATTGAAGAGGGAAATGATCAGAGTGAGTTCTGGGTAGATGAGTAACAGAGGCCTCATGGTAGTTTTGGACCCACTGTTTATTGGCCAGGCATCTATCCAACCTCTTAAGAATAAGGTTTTGTCTGTTCCTGTACCTTTTGTTAGTCCAGGTGTATCTACGACCCTTAAACCCCAAGTCCACTAGCTTGCATCTATTGATGCAGTCCGATAAATGGGAAGCTCTATTGTTATTGATGTTGTTGCCTCCAAATTTGTTAAAGGCTTTCAAAATTTCATTAAAGCCCCCCCACCAACTAGCTCCTATAGACATAGTTATCAAAAGTGTTAGCAATGGTTATGAGCTGGTCCCAAAGGTGTTTTCTTTCTTCAAACAAGTTACTAGCATAAATGGCACTAAAAAACCCCTGAGAGGGGGGAGAAAGTACCTTCATCGTGACATGGATGCCCTGAGGGGTAATGGAGATATCATTAATGTTGAGGAGCTCCTCTTTTCACATAATAATAAGACCCTCTTAGTTATCGATGGCACTCGACTGGATTTGGCTATCAAAGCCAAGATCTTCACAAAGTTGCTTGTGGTCAGCCATGCAAGTCTCAAGCAAAGCAAGAAGAGCAAGTTTTTGGATAGCAATCATAGAGATACAATGACGTTTAAACTTAGCACTATTTGTACCCCTAGCATTCTATATGATCACATTAATCATTAACCTGTTGGAGTTAGGGTTTTCATTACACCTTTTCTCTTCCCCACTGAGAATGGTGTCTCGTCCCTTGTTCTCTTCTTGTTTCTCTGTAGTAAGGGAATTCAGGGAGGACTAGAAGTGGCATTCTATTTTTAGGCTGTGAAGTGTTATGTCTAGGTCGAACTTGGTAAGGTCCAAAGGGCATATCATGATTACCATCTCGCTCACAAGCTCCTCGAATTTTAGCACTAGAGGCTTTTCTAGAGTTATTGCCTCTGACTTTGGTACTTTCAGGGATGCTAGGATGGCTTCCATCTCCCTATTGTTTGCCCTCAACATTTCCACAGTTGTGTTTCTCACCATCATTTCTGGAGTAGTTGACATCAGAGTGGGGGGTGTTACTTGAGGCATTGAACTTGTCATGGTGTCCAAATTCCAACCCACTAAGGTTGGACCTTTGGTCAACACCTTCGAGATTGATAGTGGGAAAAGGGGAGGCTTTGATTCATATGGTGGAAGGTTTCTATATGGACCTCCATGGTTAGTTTGTCCTTTGAGTTTTGGCTTATCGCCTTCATTAAAGTTGCCATCCATAAGTTGTGCTCGTATGAGGCAAGGCCCCGGTTGAGCCCCTCTCTCATTACATAAGCTATGAACATGGGGTTTTGGATTAGGATAGTAATCTGTCTTCCTTCAACCTCCAGATAGAGTGGTAGGGAAATTTCCTGTAGCCCCATATCTAGCCATGATGATGGGGTATGGTTCATTAGAAGAGGAGTGAAGCTGAAAATCAAGGTTTTCGATGGATTTGGGTTAGAGGTTTGACCTTCCATTGGGAGATATTCCAGTGGAAGGAGTATTAGCAAGAGGAATAATGTGGTTATTTTCCTGGATAGAGGGAGGAGGAGAGTTTTGCCATTCTTTAGGCTCCAATATGCCTTCCAGCGTAATGGTCGTAGCCATAAATGATGGAAAATTAGAAATGACAGCATCTGTCATTTCGGAGTCAGTGGCAGCAGGGGTTGAGTTGCAGTCAGCCGACAAATCCCTTTGAAAGGAAAAGGGCTTTTGGATACTAGAGGAGGAGTTAGTACTGATAAGATTGGAACAATCAACATATTTTTGGGGAACCCTAACACTAGTAAGATTTTTAATAATAGTCGTGGTATTTTCTGATTGGACATTAGTTGACTTGGAGGACAACTCAACAGTACTCTTAATAGTAAAAATCTTATCAAGGATGCTGTTTTTGTGAGGCAATCCTGGACCAGGCTGTTTAGAGGATTGGCCCATTTCCATTATAGATTTATTCAGAGATCGGGCCTCAGAGGACCCAACTATCCTAGGGGAATTTTGGGCCTTTGGGGAAGAGTTGGGTTTTTGGCCCAATGGTTCGGGTCCCTTAACAGGAACCTATCAATCTCTTTTCTCTTCCCATCGACAGAGATAGATGACTTACCTTTAGAGCTAGAGGGGTCGTAAGCCACGTTCCTTATCTCTAAGAATTTACTGTGTTCGCATCGAGCATCTTTACCTTGATGTTGTTAGATTTGGTTGGGCTTGCCTCTTTTTTTTGGTTGCTAAGTTTTCCTCCTTTTTTTATGCCTTGTGAAAGCCACAGTTTTCCATTCCTCTTCCTCCTTCGGGTGCTTTGTTGTGGGCGTATTCGTGGACTGTTCCTTGGGGGTAGTGTTGTGTGTGATTCTAGGACTGGTATGGCCCAATCTACCATATCCTTTACATAGGATCCCCTCACCATCATAGCAGATGGTTTATTTATGGAGGCCAATGGTGATGCTCATTTTAACTGGGGTCTCCAATGGAATTTAGACACAGATCTTGGCATATCTCCCTTTTAAAGTAGACGATGTGCAGGTATCAATTTTGATCAGCTTTCTAATTTTTCTCCCTATCTTCTCGAGGATTGTTTTATCATAGAACTCAGTTGGGAGCTGAGTAGCCTAAGCGAAATGGTTGTGGATGATATTTGGGAGCTCGTGGGAATGAAGTTCGTCTCCCATTTCTTGATTGACAGGAAGCTTCCCGTAATAAACCATGGCCCTTCATGGAGAGCTTTCATTTGGCTTTCTTTCAGTTCAAATTTGACAATGAAGAAGTCCTCACCTAAATCTATAAGAACAAGATTCTCTTGGAGCTTCTAGAGATCCTTAAGTTTAGTCTTAAGATAGAGGTGATTTAATTTTTTTCCAAATAACTTGATAATGACTGAGTGCTTCCACAGAGTATATAGTCGGAGCTTTTCCTCCATGGAAAGACTGATAGAGTCATCCTCTAAACTGGGGGTTAATTAAGACTGCAATTGAAAATCAATTGGGTAGATAGATGTAGTGAGGAGGTGATTTTCTCCAACTATGTCCTTGTAGAAGGGCTTAGGGATGGGGTCTTCTGCCATTTGGTTGGAGCTTATATCGGGGGCTTCTGGTGGAATCAGAGTAGAGAAGCCATGTCGATTGTCATAGAGTGGGTCATTCTCAGTAGTGATTGGAAATGTTAGGTGAATTTTAGAGAGAAAGGGGTCTTTCTCACTTTAAAAAAAGATGCTATCTATACAACTATATCTCTTCCACCATTATCATTATTTGAAGATTCATCAATATATTTTTGGTATAAAAATTATTAACAATTAATGTATTTTATGAATAAATTCTTCAATAATTTTTTTTAGAACACATTCAACAAATTAAATTCATTTTTAAGAAAGTATTAGAGTAGGGGGGCCATGTCGATTGTCATAGAGTGGGTCATACTCAGTACTGGTTGGAAATATTATGTGAATTTTAGAGATAAAAGGGTCTTTTTCACTCTAAAAAGAGACGCTATCTATACAACTATATCTCTTCCACCATTATCATTATTTGAAGCTTCATCAACAGATATTTGGTATAAAAATTATTAACAATTAATGTATTTTATGAACAAATAATTCTTCAATAAATTTGTTTAGAACACATTCAACAAATGAAATTCATTTTTAAGAAAGTATACCTATTGATTGATTTTTCTTTTTTAAGTCATTGATTCAAGAGTAACAACAACAAAAAGAAGAAGTATGGGGCTGTTGTTTTTGAACTTATTAGAAAGAACTAAAATGGAAATAACTTCTTTTACAGAAAAAATATCAAAAGTTAGTCATAACTCTCAAGAAGAATCCTTCATTTTCTCCTAAATTCCATTAAGAATCAAAATTAAAACTCAGATTATAAACTATTCATGAAATTTTTAGAAAGAGAAAGCATGGGGAAGAGAGTTTTTGAAGAAAGTTGGTGACCACTACTTATTTCAGGAACCAGGTCCTTAATACAATTCCACTTAAAGCAGTAAGTAAATTAACACACAAAATTTACGTGGAAAACCCCCTAACTCCAGGAGTAAAAACCTAGAACTCACCTATACTCACAACTTCAAGTTTTATGATTACAACTCAATAATCAAAGGAACTAGCTCTAGTACCTAAACTCAAACAATACACTAATATTGTTTCTTCTCACAAACTCTCTCAAACTTTAACTCTCTTTCTCTTTATCTCTCTCTCACAAGAAGCCAAACCCACTTCTTGTTACAAGCCTCACAAACACACTCTATGTCCTAACAATCACGCATAATTGTACTAAGAACAACTCTCTCTTGTGTCTTCTTGGAATAGCTTGTTTGAGATCTCTATTACTTGAGTATACTCCTTCTCAACTTTTTGCAATAGGTGATTGATTTCGTCTTAGCTCCAATGCTTTTATAGAAGTCTCAAGCTCTCTTATTCTTGAAAGGAAAAGACAATCCTTTCCTTGTAGGAGTTGGTCGCCGCCTGGGATCTCTCCTTGTTAAACTTGGACGCGCCTTCTTTCTTCCTTCTTTACACATTTTGATCTCTTCTTTTTTGACATGGATACTACCTTTTATAGTTAGTTTTCATAAATATCTTTTTACCAAAAATAGATTTTGCCTCATTATCAAAACTTTTTTGACAAGGTTTCTTCAATTTTCCCCTTTTTGATAATGACAAACTCTATCCTATTTTTGAAAAAAACTTATAGCAGCAGTGGAAAACAATTTTGAACAAGGCATCAGTCAGCACCAGTCAACACCATGAGCAACTCTTTGCAATAGTTATTCAGGTTCAACATATTTATTTCAAACAACAGCAATAATAACACACTCTTCCCCCTTTTGACATCATTAAAAAATAAGTTAATTTCCTCAAGACCAGCTACTATATTCCCCCTGAATAGGTGGCTCCTTAAGGATCATATCCTCGAGTGCTTAGTGCACATATTTACTAAAAAAATAGGTGGCTTCTTTAGCAGGTATGAAGTCCTCAGATCCTAGCAGTGCCCTATTGTGGTCCTGTATCACTCATTTAATCACCAATATTCATTCTGCTCCCACCTTTCCCCCTCATCCCTCTTTGAGGGAGGCTCTCCTTCCTTGTCACTAATTACAGCTGGTTGATCAGCCCAAGGGACAACCTGTTGTTTTCAAATTCTTCTCTTCCCAGAGCTTTAGTAAATATGTCTGCAATTTGTTCATCAGTTCCACAAGGCACCATTTTAAACAGTCCTTTTTCAACACAATATTTGAGGAAGTGATGTCTCACATCAATGTGCTTAGTTCTCTTATGCTGGACAAGATTCTTAGCCATGTTAACTGCACTGGTGTTGTCACAGAATATGGGAATGCACAAGATTTATGCCATAATCACTGATCTGTTGTTTGATCCAGAGCAACTGAGAGCAACAGAAAGCAACAACTACATATTCAGCCTCGACAGTTGATAATGCAACAAAGTTCTATTTCTTTGTATCCCAAGATACAAGATATGATCCCAAAAAGTGTGCCATACCAGAGGTACTCTTTCTATCCACCAAGTAGCCAGCATAGTTAGTATCATCATAGCCAATAAGATCAAAAGAGTCACCTGCAGGATACCAAAGAACCATCCCTTGAGTTCTTTTGAGGTACCTTAGGATCCTTTTCACAGCCTTCAGGTGAGACTCCTTGGGGGAGATTGGAACCTAGAACATAACCCCACACTAAACATAATGTCAGGCCTACTTGCAGTGAGGTATATAAGGGATCCTATAATTCCTTTATATTTTGTTTCAGCAATAGCCATTCCAGCATCATCTTTGTCTAGCTTTGTAGTGGTAGCAATAGGAGTGTCATTAGTCTTAGCCCCATCTATCACAAATTTCTTCAGAAGTTCTTTGACATACTTCTGTTGGTGAATGGAGGTCCCAGTCCTTGTTTGATGTATTTGTAGTCCCAAGAAAAATGTCAGCTCACCAATCATGCTCATTTCAAATTTACTGCTCATCAAGGATGCAAACTCTTTTGTTCAGTAGATCATCAGTGGCTCTAAAGATTATGTCACCCACATATATTTGCACAATGAGGAGACTGCTTCCTTGTCTTCTGATAAATAAAGTATTGTATGTCTTCCCTCTCACATAGTCACGTTTTAATAGAAAAGAGGACAATCTATCATTCTATGATCTTGGGGCTTGCTTTAGTCTATACAAAGTTTTGTCCAGTTTGTAGACATGCTCAGGTAGCTCAAAACTTTCAAACCCTGGGGGCTGTTTCACATATACTTCCTCCATTAGATATCCATTCAAGAATGTAGTCACATCCATCTGAAATATTTTGAACTCCATGTGAGAGGCAAGGCCAATCAACATCCTTATTGCTTCCATCCGGGCTACAGGTGCAAATGTTTTATCATAGTCAATACTTTCTTCTTGATTGTAGCCTTGTACCACCAGTCTGGCTTTATTTCTAGTCACTACTCTTTGATCATCCAGCTTGTTCCTGAACACCCATCTTGTTCCAATGATGGTTCTGTCAGTAGGTTTAGGAACCAAGTGCCATACTTTACTTCTTTCAAATTGGTTTAACTCTTCTTGCATTGCTATAATCCAATCAGCATCTTGTGGGGCTTCTTTGATATTCTTAGGCTCTATTAATGACAGGTAGGCTGAGTGAACACCCAGGTTCCTTACCTTATTCCTGGTCTACATGCCTGAGTCCATATGAGAAATAATATTTTCAATGGGGTGTGAGCTCTTGTGTTTCCAGTTTCTTCCAGCCATAGGTTGTGAGGGTCCTGGTGCATCTAAGTGATAAGCTGGATCTTCTTCATGAGTGGTTCCCCCTGAATCCTGCACCTCTTCTTGTTCTTTAGTTGGGGATTTATTTCTGAGAGCCTCTTAATCATGCTCATCATCAGATTCATCAACTAGTCCAATCCTGGTGTCATCATCACAGGACTTACTTTCATAACCTTCTTCATCAAAGATGACATGGATACTCTCTTCCACACAACTTGTTCTTTTTTTGAATACTTTGTAGGCTTTTCTTTGTGAGGAGTTCCACAAGAATATTCCTTTACCAGTTTTGGCATCAAACTTTCCTAGAGCATCCTTCCCATTGTTGTGAACATAGCACTTACAGCTAAAAGGTCTCAAGTAAGTTAGATTTGGTTTTCTCCCTTTGAGCAGTTCATAAGGTATTTTATCTAGCAAAGCCTTGATCATGCACCTGTTTAGTAAGTAGCAAGCTGTGTTTACTGCATCAGCCCAGAAGCTCTTTGGAAGACCACTGGCTATTAGCATAGTCCTGGCCATGTCTTCTAGAGATCTATTCTTTCTTTCAACCACTCCATTTTGCTGAGGAGTTCTTGGTGCAGAAAAATTATGATCAATTCCATTCTCAGCTCAAAAGGTCAGGAAGTTTGAGTTATCAAACTCAGTGCCATGATCTGACCTTATTCCTGACACCTCAGTGCTCAGCTTCTTTTGTACCATTTTGACAAAAAAATTGAAAACTTCAAAAGTCTCATCTTAAGAGCTCAAGAAGAGTGTCCAGGTGAACCTAGAGTAGTCATCAACAATTACAAATACATATCTCTTCCCAGCTCTGCTGAGAATTGATGTGCCGGCATCCTACGTCACATTTGACTCCTTTAACTAAGAATAATCATGAGTTCTCAAGCAACCGTTGTTATTTTGATGGTGTTTGTGTTTTCTTTACAGGGAAAGTGAACAAAGATAGAAGAGAATGAAAAGTGCTAACAAATGAGCTCACTGTTAAGTGTGGTGACTCATATGATGAGTCACTATGAGTGTGACGAGCCATCATAAAAGCCACCAAGCTAAGGAATAATGTTAGAGTCCACTGGATAAGGCGGATGACTCTCTTGACGGGCCGTCATGACTTTGACGAGTCATCAATCCAAACTGTCAAGTCTAGCACAACTAAAGGAATTACTGGATTGGAGTGATGTCTCACCTAACGAGTCATCACCCATGTGACAAGCCACCAAACTATCCGTCAAGCTAAAGGGAAACGCCCAATTTACTGGTTAAGAGCAACGAGAGCCATGATTATCCGTCAAGGCTACAATGACCCATCACGGCAAACTGTCAAATAGAAGCTGAAAATAGGAAATCACTGGTTAGTGGTGAAGTCTCATGTGACAATCCATCACAAGCCTGATGAGGCGTCAAGGCAACCCGTCAAGACTGACAGCGGGATTCCGAGTCTATTTTTGGAACTTTATTTCCTAGGCTACTATAAATACCCAGTGTTAGGGTTATTTTATTATTCATTCCTCGATACTTTGTTACATGTTTTGGACGAGTTTAGAGAGGAAAAATACGACACAACATATTTTGTTCTTCTTCCTCCATTGTTCTTGGGATTTTGGCTTTATGTTCTTGGATAATTGAAGCTTGTGTTCATCTATTGTAAGAATCTTTTTTTTAGATCATGAATACTCTTATCTTCTCTTTCTCTACTAGCATGAGTAGCTAACTTCCCATAACTAGGGTTGTGGGAGCCATAGCATAACAATGATCTAGGGTTTGGGTGATATTGAGTTTAATATATATTGCATAGTACGTTGTTAATCCTATGTTTGTATCATTTTCTAATGGTTGCAACCATTAGAACAAATCTAGGTTTGATTTGCTTGAACAAAGAAATTAAGACCGGAAAATTGGATTAACAACAAGGATTCGGGACTACTAACTCCCGTCTAATAATTGATGCTCTAACTAGGTTAATCTACTTGGTGTATAAATTGAGTTTTGTGATTGTAATCTTTTCAAGTTCAAGAGAATTGAAAAGATAATGCATCTATTTGGTTGAGAAACGTTTAGATGTAAGAACGATTTCAATTACTTCGTATTAGGCATATGAATAGAACCCCGTTGAACTCTAGCCTGAGGTTGTTGATTGAGCCACGGTGAACACATGTCTAGTTCACCTCTTCTTCTAAATTTTACTCATTAAAACTTGTCCATTGTTATTTGAAACAATCAAAGATTGCTCATTACAAAACTCCCCATTTACCGGAAACTATCAATTATTAGTCATCTAAATTACTAATGACTTAATTTGCACCTTATTCCTTGTGGGATTGACCCCAAACTTTGTTGGGTTCTATATTTGACAACGACCGCTTATGCTTCTTAATTGAGGTGTAATTTAGGCGTATCAAATTTTGGCGCTGTTGCCGGGGAATACAGTTGTTCATTAAGTCCGGTGTGTTTAGTTGACTCTTAGTCATACTTTCCTAATTTACTTTTATTTGTTATTTTTGAATGTTATAGGGTGCAGAGTTGTGCATGCCAAGTACCCAACGCTCGGGTGAACCAATATTACCCTATGACCCCGATCTTGCTAGAACTTTAAGGCAAAACATGAATGCACAACAACAAGAGGCAGCAAGACTCACTGTAGCTCAACAGTCCCAACAACACTTTAATTCTGATGATATTGAGGATAATGCTGCATTGGATGATGAGGCTACAGTGGGTGATGGTAGAGCAGCGGATAATATTGGTAATCTTGCTCCTGCTGAGCAAAGGTTGCAATGGAGAGGTAGAGGTCAATAACAACCAAGGCAAGTTGCTTTGAATGATGATGATGACCTTGACTTAGATGGAGTTAGTGCTATGGGTGCCATTATTCTTCCTCCATTAGCGCCGGGTGCTAAGTTTAATATCACCAGCACAATGATCCAGTTGTTAAATCTGAAGAGGCTGTTTAGAGGTGTAGCTGGTGACGACCCTAACAGGCATCTGATGAATTTTGTAGGCACATGCAAATACTTTAAACTACTGGGTATGAGTCAAACAACTATCAGGCTAAGGTTGTTCCCATGGTCTCTATCGGATGAGGCAACACTATAGTTGACTGAGCTAACTCCAGATTCTATAGCAACCTGGGGTGAGTTGAAAGGATCTTTCCTAGAAAGTTTCTTTCCTCCTTCCAGAATATTACAGTTGAGGGACGAGATTAGTAATTTCTGATAGCAACTGCATGAGGCCCTGTATGAAACCTGATTGAGGTTTAAAAAGAAGTTGACCCAGTGCCCAGACCACCAGTTGACAAATAGGTTTTTGATGCAAATATTTTATAGATCGCTGAATTTGGATACCATGTCGACGCTTGATAATGCAGCAGAAGGAGCATTCATGGGGCTCACTTTCATTAAGTCCACTAATATTTTGGATCGGCTCACTAAAACAAATAGAGCCTAGCACGCTCGGGATTTAGAAGTGGCCCCTAGTACTTATACTATAGGTATGTCAGCTGAGCAGCGTCGAAAAGAGGAAGAGCGGGATCAAGATATGACCCAATTGAAGACACAAATGGACTTGCTAATGAAACATTTGTTGGCAGGTGGAATTGAGAAGGTAAAAGATATAGGTGCATATGGTACAACAACTGAGGCAGAATCTAGTGAAGAAGCTAATTACTTGGGGGGTTTCCAGGCTAATGGCCAAGGAAACCAAGGTCGGAACAATTAATATGAAAAACTGGGTTATAAGAATCGAGAGCAAGGTGATTGGAGGAGCAAGGATGACATAGGTGGATTGTATGTACCACCTGGGAATCATGATAAGCAAGAAGCAGTGCGGGGACTTCCAATATGGAAACCATGTTGGCTAAAGTGTTGGTGAAGGTAGAGTCTATCGATGCTGGGGTATAAGAGATCAATAGGGATCTATCTTCATTGAGTCAGCTGGTGGATTCACACTCTACATTCATTAAATAGTTGGAGCACCATATGGGGCAACTATCCACCACTCTGAACCCGCGAAAGAATGGAACCTTACTTAGTGATACTATACAAAATCCTAGGAATGACGAAAGTT
Source organism: Jaltomata sinuosa (assembly GCA_003996215.1). Lineage (NCBI taxonomy): Eukaryota > Viridiplantae > Streptophyta > Magnoliopsida > Solanales > Solanaceae > Jaltomata > Jaltomata sinuosa. The sequence continues at coordinate 27,567 of QJPP01005270.1, forward strand.
GTATGGCTATCTCTACAAGGAGTGGAAAAGTCTTACCCGAACCATACCCATTGGTTCAACTGCAGGAAGAGAGTGCAAAAGATGAGAATGAGATGGTAGATAATGATTTGGGCACTAATGAGACTCTGGCCAAATCTGGGAAGCTAAATAAGTGTGATGATCCACAAGCAAGTGCTGAAAAATCTACTATGGGAAAAGATTCTGAGCCTGTGCTTAAACAAAAAGGCAAGGAAGTTGAAAAACTTCTAAATACAATACCTAGGCCTCCTCCTCCTTTCCCACAGTGGTTGAAAAAAAAAGTGGAAGATGGCAAGTTCCACAAGTTCATGACCATGCTAAAAAAGATATCAGTGAACATCCCACTAGTGGACGCTCTTGAGCAAATGCCCGGATATGCCAAGTTCATGAAGGACTTGATTTCTAAGAAGAGGTCAGTGAGATTTGAGCCAGAAGATAACCTCCACCACTGCAGTGTGATTTTTTTAAAATCGCTAGTGAAAAAGAAGGAAGATCCAGGTGCTTTTACTATTCCTTGTACAATTGGGAAGTTCAATTTCAAAAAAGCCTTATGTGATCTTGGTGCTAGCATTAACTTGATACTGCTAGTAATCTATAAGAAGTTAGGCTTGGAAGCTCCCAAACCAACCACCATGAGGGTGTTAATGGCCGACCATTCAGTGAAACAACCAGTAGGAATATTGTATGACATACTAGTGAAGATTGGCAAGTTTATATTCCCAGCTGAATTTGTGATCTTGGATTGCGAAGTGGACTTTGAAGTTCTCATAATTTTGGGACGGCCATTTTTAGCAACTGCAAGAGTGTTGGTTGACATGGAGATAAATGAATTGACATTCAGACTGAACAATGAATTAGTCAAGTTTGATGTGTGTAAATCATTGAAGCCATCGAGAGATATGAGGGTGTATCGGTTATCAATGTTATTGATAAAGCCGTTATGGATGTGCATATTGAGGAAAAAGGTGTTGTTGAGACCCTAGCTATTATGAGGATGATGTTGGAATCACAGGAAGAGAAACCTGTAGAAGAAAGCAGTGAGAACAAATCAAGGAAAAGAAAACACTGCAAGAAAACCAACAAGGAAAAGGAGTTAGAAAGAGTGAAGAAGCTATCTCGAAGAGCTGAGGAGCTGAGAAAAGAGAAATTTGGAGCTTAACTGGCTGTGTTACTTGCACCTATTCTAGAGACTGCACCTACCTTGGAGACCCCGACGGTCTCCAACATCATACCAGACTCTGAGGCCTAAGGGCTTCACAAGTACTCCTTTCTCTCACAGTTTAGCTTTCACATATATGCATTGGGGAAAATGCATGAATCTAAGTGGAGGGTGTTAGGATACCTGTGAGTCTATCACCACCGAGGGTTTTTGTTATCGTGTTTCTTTTCCCTCGGTGTGCTATCTAGTAAAACCGGTATGTTTAGATTGTCGTTTAAGTTTTGTTTGTGTTGTGTTGTGGTGTCTATAGCAAGCATGGCTTTTTTCAAGTTGAACTAAAAAGGAGCCCCCTCCAAAAATGTTGAATTTTTACTTATGTGTGAAGTGGTTAAATGTTCGGGATCCCTGAATGTCATTGTGTAGTTGTGATTGTAATAATTGTGCTTAAGCCGAGCTGTTGTTTTGATAGTTGGTAGTGTTATGGTTTCTTGGTGCCAAGTGTGTGTGAGCTTATTTATTATAAAATCTTACTCTGTGCATGCATCTAGAACTTGCCCGACCTATTTTGTTAAGTTTGAAGTTGGTTGCTTAGGAAAGGATCACATGCCCTTATTTTGTGTAGTCCACTTAGCCTAAAAAACCGTCCAAATGTAAATAATCCCTTTGAGCCCTGTTCGAGCCAAAGTTAACTTTGTTCTGTCGATAACCTCTTACCTTTCCCTTTTAACTTTGAATCTCTATTTTGTCCATGGTCCCTCCTTGGACATCGTGCACCTCAACTCAGGAAATTAGCCTAAGTTGAGGGTGGCTACTGTAGAGGTACATGACAAGAAAAATGGGGTTGTGCTTAATTGGTTGTTGTTGGGATAGAAAGTGCAGGTGTGTGCCAAATGAAAAGACCAAAAAAGAACTGAAAAAAGAAAGAAAAAGAGTTATCAAGTTAAAAAGGCCACACCTGTAGCAAGAAACAAGGAAACCAAAGGTGATTAAGAGTAGATGGAATAAGGTTGAGTGGAAATAATAGGTCGATGATTACAAGAAGGGTTTAGTCACTATTCCCCAAATGTATCCTACCTGCACCCGAAGCCTCATTACAAGCCAAAACAAGTCTTGTAGTGATCCTGAGCGGCTTTGTGAAAAACTAAAATAGAAAAGCAAGGGCAAGGTTATGGCATCACATGTGCGTTATTTGAAATTGTTTGTGAGTGTGAGCGCCTTACCTAGTCCCAAATCTTGTGGTTGGAACTTCTTTGTGGTGAGGGCACTGAGATTTTGGTATTATCTACTGATTGTTAGGATAACTGCTTTGTGTGTATGTAAAATATTCTATCATATCAGAATGACATGCTTGGATCCTTACAAGTTAATCTTCCAAACACTTGTGGAGTACCGGGGGGCTTGGTTTAAATTGATTAAACTGTTGAATGACCATGGTTTGCTAGAGACATGTTGGTTGTATTCTTAGTTGAGTCATCTCTTTGTTTTTGTTGTCTTGTTGCTTGAGGACAAGCGAATGTTCTAAGTTGAGGGTGTTGATGTGCCGGCATCCTACATCACATTTGACTCCTTTAACTAAGAATAATCATGAGTTCTCAAGCAACCATTGTTATTTTGATGGTGTTTGTGTTTTCTTTGCAGGGAAAGTGAACAAAGATGGAAAAGGATGAAAAGTGATAATAAATTAGCTCACTGTTAAGTGTGGTGACTCATTACGAGTCACCATGAGTGTAACGAGCCATCAGGAAAGCCAACAAGCCAAGGAATAATGTTGGAGTCCACTGGATAAGGCTGACGACCCTCTTGACGAGCCGTCATGACTTTGACGAGTTGTCAATCCAAATTGTCAAGTCTAGCACAACTGAAGGAATTACTGGATTGGAGTGACAGCTCACCTGACAAGTCATCACCCATGTGACGATCCACCAAACCATCCATCAAGCTAAAGGGAAACGCCGAGTTCACTGGTTAAGAGCAACGAGAGCCATGACGATTTGTCAAGGCTACGACGACCCATCACGGTGAACCATCAAACAAAATCTGAAAATAGGAAATCACTGGTTAGTGGTGACGGCTCAGGTGACGAGGCGTCACAAGCCTGACGAGGCGTCAAGGCAACCCGTCAAGACTGACAGTGAGATTCCGAGTCTATTTTTGAAACTTTATTTCCTAGGCTACTATAAATACCCAGTGTGAGGGTTATTTTATTATTCATTCCCCGATACTTTGTTACACATTTTGGACGAGTTTGGAGAGGAAAAATATGACACAACACATTTTCTTCTTCTTCCTCCATTGTTCTTGGGATTTTGGCTTATTGTTATTGGATAATTGAAGCTTGTGTTCATCTATTGTAAGAATCTTTTCTTTAGATCATGAATACTCTTATCTTCTCTTTCTCTACTAGCATGAATAGTAGTTATGGGAGCCATGGCATAGCAATGATCTAGGGTTCATGTGATATTGGATTCAATATATATTGCATAGTACATTGTTATCTTATGTTTTTATCATTTTCTAATGATTGCAAATATTAGAACAAGTCTAGGTTTGATTTGCTTGAACAAAGGAATTAAAACCCAAAAAATTAGATTAACAACAAGGATTTGAGACTACTAACTCCCGTCTAATGATTGACGCTCTAGCGAGGTTAATCTACTTGTGGTATAAATTGAGTTTTGTGATTGTAATCTTTTCAAGTTTGAGAGAATTGAAAAGATAATGCGTCTATTTGGTTGAGAAACGTTTAGACGTAAGAACGATTTCAATTACTTTGTATTAGGCATATGAATAGAACCCCGTTGAACTCTAGCCTGAGGTTGTTGATTGAGCCATCGTGAACACATCTCTAGTTCACCTCTTCTACTAAATTTTACTCGTTAAAACTTGTCCATTGTTATTTGAAACAATCAATGATTGCTCATTACAAAACCCCCTATTTACCGGACACTATCGATTATTAGTCATCTAAATTACTAACGACTTAATTTGCACCTTATTCCCTGTGGGACCGACCCCAACTTTTGTTGGGTTTTATATTTGACAACGACCGCTTATGCTTCTTAATTGAGGTGTAATTTGGGCGTATCAAGAATTCTCATGAATCTACATAGATCCATATGTAGTAGTTGAAGAGCTTTTGTATAATAACCATCCGTTTAGGTTTGAAGGAGGATCTCACATGTTTTCCCTTGGCACAGGCACCACACACAATGGATTCATCCAGTTTGTTCTTTGGCAGACCTAGTTCCAGTCCTTTTGACACCAGTTTGTGCCATAGTAGTGAACTACTGGATATGGAGCTCAGGCAGGTTAGTTCATACTCTAGAGGGTCCATAATGTCAGTCTTGTACACATTCTTGTGGAATACCAAGTTTCATTTGTCACTCCTGTCACAAAACAGTCAGTAGCTGTAAACAACATATTATTTATTTTGTCACATATTTGAGAGATGCTTAGTAGATTGTGTTTCAGTCCATGTAGATAGTACACATTTTCTATTGCACGAGAGTCAAACCTCCCCACCTTTCCTATGCCAACAATCTCACCAGTCTTTCCATTTCCAAAGGCCACACTTCCACCTTGAAAGTCTGAGATAGAGAGGAAATTTTCTTTGCTTCCAGTCATATTTCTAAAGCAAGCACTGTCAAGATACCAAGGTTTGTTCTTTCCCCTTCTCCCTTCCCTGGTCTCTTCTTGCTCAATATCATTGTCAGATTCTGAGCCTGCCATGAGAGCAAGTGTTGATTATGCTAATTCTTCTTTTTCATAATTTCGCTCAGTGTCACTTATGGCTATTAGTGATAGGTTGTGGGGATCCTCATCATCAGACTAATCATCATTGTGATCTCCCATAGCAGCTAGAGCCTTTTGAACTACTATGTCAGCTTCTTGTGAGGTCATCTTTCTGTGGGATGGAAGTGAGAAGTCCTTGTTATGATATCTAGGCTTTTCTGATGAAGCCTTTTCATGTTTCATAGCCCACAGGGGACAGACTCTAATAAAGTGATCAGGACTTCCACACTTGTGGCACAATTGAGCATCTTTTTCTTGAACTTGAGGGGACCTTTTATGCAAGTTTTGCCCTTGGTTGAACATCCTTTGAAACCTCCTGGTAACTAATACTAGGTTTTCTTCCTCAAAATTTACAACCTCAGTGATTTTGAAGGACAGAGATTTATCCTTCCTTTTGGTTCCAATGTCTTTCTCTTGATTCTTCTTTAGCTCATAGGTTGTCAGATTTCCAATAAGTTCATCCATAGCCAAGGTATCCAGATATTTGGCTTCAATGATTGCTTCTACTTTACTTTCCCAAGATTCTGGCAGTACACTTAGAAGCTTCCTGACAGCCTTTCCTGTAGGGATGTTCTCTCCTAGGGAATAGATTTCATTTAGTATAGCTGTAAACCTGGTATGCCTGTCCTGAATGGTCTCTCCTTCCTTCATCCTGAAGAGCTCATAATGTGTGTTTAGATTGTCTATCTTGGCCTTCTTTATAGCAGTGGTGCCTTCATGAGCAGTTTGAAGTGTGTCCCATATTTTTTAGCATCTTGAGAGGAGGAGATTCTATTATACTCATCAGGTCCAATCCCACAGATCAAAATTTTTCTAGCTTTGGCATTATTCTGAATAGCTATCTTGTCAGCAACATCCCATTCTTTTCTGTCCTTGGGGACTTGATCCTTCCCATTAGCTCCAGCCTTCATGGGGATAGTTGGACCATCTAGGATAACATTCCACAAATCAGCACTTTCACCCATGAGAAGATCCATCATCCTATTCTTCTATCAGCCATAGTACTTGCCATTGAACAAGGGTGGTCTTGTTTGAGAAGAGCCTTCCTGAGTGGTTGGAGGGGTAGCCATTGGATCCTTTTTAGGTGTTAATCTTTAACGAAAAGACCCAAACTGATACCAATGGAAGAAAGTTGGTGCCCACTACTTATCTCAGGAACCATGTCCTTAGCACAATTCCACTTAAAGCAGTAAGTAAATTAACACACAAAATTTACGTGGAAACCCCCTAACTCTAGGAGTAAAAATCACGAACTTACCTTTACTCAAAACTTCAAGTTTTGTGATTACAACTAAATAATCAAAGGAGCTAGCTCTAGTACCTAAACTCTAACAATACACTAATATTGTTTCTTCTCACAAACTCTCTCAAACTCTCTAACTCTCTTTCTCTCTATCTCTCTCTCACAAGAAGCCAAACCCACTTCTTGTTATAAGCCTCACAAACACACTCTATGTCCTAACAATCAGACAAGATTGTACTAAGAACAACTCTCTCTTGTGTCTTCTTGGAATAGCTTGCTTGAGATCTCTATTGCTTGAGAATACTCCTTCTCAGCTTTTTACAATAGGTGATTGATTTTGTCTTAGCTCCAATGCTTTTATAGAAGTCTCAAGCTCTCCTCTTCTTGAAAGGAAAAGACAATCCTTTCCTTGTAGGAGTTGGTCGCCGCCTGGGATCTCTCCTTGTTGAACTTGGACGCGCCTTTTTTCTTCGTTCTTTACACATTTTGATCTCTCCTTCTTTGACATGGATACTACCTTTTATAGTTAGTTTTCATAAATATCTTTTTACCAAAAATAAGTTTTGTCTCATTATCAAAACTTGTTTGACAAGGTTTCTTCAGTTTTCCCTTCATACCTATTTTTCACACACTAAGTATTTCATTCATACCCATTTTTCAAAAATCACAATGAGAGTCATTTCAAGATTAAAAATTTCTTTATACACTTTGTCGTTGTTCCTTAAGCACCTTTCAATTTCTCCAATTTGATCAATATCTTCTGCCTTGATATTTTCTTTTTCATGTTTTATATTATCGGTTTCAAATTTTTTGAGAAGTTTATTGAGGGTTGTGAGGTGTTACCATGATGGAAGACCAAGTCACTTCAAAGGAAAAAGAAAATGATTGGAGAAAAAGCACTTTTTCAGTGATTGAAATATTTTTTGGCTGAGTTAAGGAGATGCCCTTGTTAGACGCATAAGAATTTTTTGAGGTCAAAAATGATATTTTACAATGATTAGGGCTAATAAAATGATTGAGGAAAAAAGAATTAAGAAAAGGAGATTTTTTTAAAAAAAAGATCAATTGGTGAAATACACGTGTTAAGCGCGTGCGTTTCACCACAAGTTATGATATTTTATGGTGGAACTAATTTTATTTTAAATAGTCCAGGGGGTAATAGGACATCCGAAAAATGATTTTTTTGGTGTAGTCACGCAAATCTAAAACTGTCAGCATGTTAGCAGCTAAGCTTGGCCTTTAAAATTGATCTACAATGACCCTGATGTTTAAAAATTTAAATTTTGAATATGTTTTAGATTGAGAAGTCTAGTTTCTGATAAATCAAGTCGCTCGTGATTTCGACATTCTCACACAGAGATATAATTTTTCAGCTACAGTCACGTGAATCTGAAAAATTGTTGGCACATCAACAATAAAGCTTGGCTTCTAAAATCAATCCGGAACAATCCGGGTGGTTTAAACTCTAAATTTTGAATGTATTTTAGATTGAAAATTCTAGTTTCTGAAAAATCAAGTCACTCATAATTTTGACGTTCTCACATCATGATACAACTTTTCTACTATGAAGACACAAAGATGATGAACAAAGAAGTTTAGGAGAAAGTCGAAGCTAATACTACAACATTAATACATCAAAAATAATTAAATAATTCTTGAAGCTGAAACACAAAAGAAATATCAAAATAAATGTGCAACATAAAACAAAATAGAAGGAGTTTTTTAATTGTTGTTAAGAATGTCAACTAATCAGCCAAATTCCAAAATAAGGGGAGCAAAAATTTCAAGCAAAATATTTTTTATAGGCTAATCTAAACATAGCTTATAACTAACTAAATCCTAAAGAGTAGCATCTAAGTCTCGCTTCTTCTCTTCTAAGTCGTCTGGGGCATTTGCAGTCGCTAGAGAAACATCAGCACATTTATGGTACTCCTCTTGAGCAGCTGAGACTTTAGATTCGACCAATTCTACTTCTTTCTTTATAGCATCTCGTAGAGCTTTTAGTTCAATCACCTTCTTTCTCGCCTCCTCAAGATATTGACAGGCAGTAGGTAATTCTCTGGATTTCTTATCCTTTTCACTTGAGACAAGTTCAAGATGTTTCTTGGATTCTAAATATGGCTTCAATTTTTTAATTTTTGCAGTCTTATCAACGAGGATCGATCAGCCTGGTCATAGAAAGTGGAAATCTTAAAAAAAGACTCTAATAAGTTTTTCAAAAGAGAAATATCCACAACCTTTTTATTCATATCCTTGAGAATCACTTGGACCTCTTCTTTAAGAGAAGATGTATGGTTTTTAGTAAGATTGACAAGTTTAGCACGATTATTAGTCCAAGCATTTATAAAAAAAAAATCGAATCCCTGAGACAATCTTTCTTCCGCCAAAAAAACAGATGTGGTTGTTGATTGTTTGTGGGGATTAAAATCTATTATCACTGTAGTCCTAGCATAAGAAACAGAAGTGTCCTTTCACTCCGACTGAGATAACAAAAATGATTTTCTTGTGTCTGACCCCGCTATGAATTCACTGCTATCTTTTGACTTACTTTGATAGAAAACTTTCAAAAGTACGATATTGTTTGGTTGCATAAAAAATAATTATTTTAAAATAAATTTAATCACAAAGTATATCTATGGGGTAAGATAAGCAACAATCAGTATTTACATAAAAATATTCAAAGCACTTGGCTATTTCAAATTCAGTCAGTAAATGTAGCCACAAAGAAATCCTTTTTATCATTTACAGTTTCCTATCTACTAAAGTGCATTGTACTCTCTATTTATTCTATAGTTCTAACAAATATTATGTCTGGTATTGCTCAATTGTTGTACTAGGCATAGTCTTACAGCATGGACCCTATAAAAGTCATTCGGGTACCACAAAATAGTAGAGGAGTTTAGATCATTACCTTCTTAATAGCAAGTCCTTGAAGAATTACTATTGTTGTTAAGAATCTCCGCTGCATGTAAATTAGTATCTTCTAGCTTGTGTAAAGACAGTTTCACTTTCTTTCAATAACGGTCTCCATAATTACTACTGCTCTTATCTGATGATCGCTTATTAGAAGCTTAAGGAGGTTGAGCAGGTGTCTTTTCTTTTTGAACTTCTTCATATGAAGGTACCTTGGTCTTGCATTGCCGAACTATTTTAGATTTTAAAACAGGAGGCTTATCCACAATTAAGACCTTTGCGTCATGTTCTTGAGAAGCGTCGGTAACAGGACCAACGATATTTATCAATAATTGCAAGTTTTCTTCAAAAAAGCCCCCGTGCACTTTTTTCCACTAATTTATACGCAGAAAAAAAAACTTTCTTACATTAAACGTAAAAATATGTAAAATTGACTTTAATATAGATTTGTGCAACACATAAATTGAACAAAATCTGGGACCTTCTTCAAATGAGGCACTACAAATATCTTTTTTCAAGCAACCAGGGATGTTTTGATAGAATCCAAACTGACAGCTGAAATGATATGGACTATATGACTCAAAGATAAATGAATCTTCATTACTCAAAGAAAGAAAGTTAAAATGGAGACTCATGAAATAACTTATCTCCAACTCTGGTTCTTTGTCAATATCCACAAAATAATAAAGACAGGACTTATACAGTATGGTAGAAGTCCAAATAACGCTATCTCCCTAGTGAATACGTTTTCTTGCATGCTCTTTATTAAAATATCTTGCAATGCCTTCTTCATAATATACTACCATTAAAAGAATCAATGGTCCTTTAGAAAGTGAATAACGCATCTTGAAGTAGTAAGCAAGACAATCATACACATAATGAATTGAAAAGGATACTTTGACGCACTCAAGCTGCGAAGACTAAGAGATCTTATTTTAAGCACTGTAGATGCTCGACAAGATCAAAATTGCTAGACTGAATATTTGTTTATTCATCATCATGGCTGCCATCCAAATATTTTTTGGTCGAATGAAGTCACCATCCTTAGATGGAAATAGAAAGGTGCACAATCAACATGATAAAAAAGGTCATTAAATACGTATCATTCCTTTGTTCATACCCCACTTCGAGTTTAGAAAACATTATTTCATCTGCACTCGATCATTTAGCTACTCTAGGAGTAGCCCCAATTGTATTATGTGTTGACTTCAAGCGAGCAATTTTTTTCTCTTTTCATAGTGGAGTAGGCTTATATCTCAAAAAATTTTGCACCAAAACTTTATCCAGTTGCTTGAGGTTACCTTAGGATTATGAGTCTCCCCTTCTTGAAGAGGCTGGAAGGCTACAAATAAGAACTCGCAAGTTCGAGGAATGAATCTTTCATTCTTCTCGTCGAAACCTGTAAGCTCCTTAGCTTCGGGCACTACTTTTTCATAGGGAAGTCCTCCAATGTATAAGCCCCCGATGACGTGTACATCCCAAAAGTACATGGACAACTTTTCCATTAATGAGCAATGTATTTATCTTTGAATACCAAGATTCAAAAAAAGTCTGCAAATATATTTGAATTTTGATCATAGGTGAATTGAAAAGCATAAATAGTATCATATATTTTTGTTGTCTTCAATGTTTATTGGCTTCTAGATAATATGTCTTCAGTCCATTCCTAATATCTCTGAGCATGATGATATTTACTGTTAATATATATGGTACCCCTCCCTAAGTATTCAACGTCCTAAGCAAGAAAGGATGCTTATAGTGTTCAATTGGCGTTGGTTCAGAGTCTGAAGAGACTACACTTTAAATGAATGATTAGAATCATGGTTGGGTTCTAAAGTTCAATTTAGCATGTGGAGAGAGTTCCTCAAGGACGTCCACACACACACATACTTAACAACCGTTGGAGTATGAGTCAATAACTTGGCCAAAATCTCACCATTTTCGACTTCAATTATAAGATCTTTATTTTTGAAGGATGGAGATGTATAGTCTTTGAACGAACCATTGTTACAATCTATATAAATGAAAAAAGCTTGATTAATGGTAAGATTGAAATTGGTCAAATAAGTACGTGATTGCTTACTAAAAGCTTTGATTTTATTTGGTTCAAATGTCACTTAAAAAAACTCTTCTTAAAAAGAGCTTTCACAAATCTGGATATGAGCAAGTCTATGAGCTTTGCATTTCAAAAATCATTAATGACCTATTAGTCGCCTCTATCCTTGTGAACACCCACACACACATACACATACACACACATACACACACACATACGTATATGAAACTTGTCAGTCTTAAGGAGATGGAGACAATGTTAATCTCTCGCACCATAAGCTGATTGTTTCATAAGTATAAGAAACTGAGTTTGTCAGTTTTCAGGTGTCAAAAATAATGTTAATGCCTCGCACCTTAAGCTGATCATTTCATGGATAAAAGGAGACACCCACACACACATACACATACACACACATACACACACACATACACACACACATACGTATATGAAACTTGCCAGTCTTAAAGAGATGGAGGCAATGTTAATCTCTCGCACCATAAGCTGATTGTTTCATAAGTACAAGAAACTGAGTTTGTCAGTTTTCAGGTGTAAAAAATAATGTTAATTCCTCGCACCTTAAGCTGATCGTTTCATGGATAAAAGGAGACAAACTTGTCAGTCTTAAAGTATTGGTGGAAAAATTATTTTCTCACGTTTTAAACTGACCCTTTATGAACTTTAGTTGTTTCGAGCCTACGAAAAGAAAAGAGAGACAAGACAACAAAAGAAAAGAAATAGTACCTAAAGAAGATTTGAAAGGCAAAACAATCGGGTAAAGGAATTAGAAAAAGAATGATTTGATTGCATGCAAAATCTTTTATTTATAAATGTAGAAAATCAGTTAAATGTTCCCTGATTGAGTTGTAATCATAAGAGCATAGAACATATCCTAATTCATTTAGAGTAAGTGATATCTCAAGTATTAGAAACTAAATGTCCTCTAAAATTGCATCAAGCAAAAGAAAAAAGAAGACGACAAAATAAAAAATTTGGCCTTTTCAAAATTGCGAATGTTATCCAAGGTTATATGATTTCAGGTTATATTTTTTTGTCAATGACATGATTCTATTATTTTGTATGGCATCAAAAATCTAGCTAATCCGCTTCCATTTTGAAAGTTGGTAAGTCTGAAGTGTCATGTCCAAATTTTCAGATTATCCTTACCACAGATGCTTATATGAGAATCCCTTATTTTAGGATCAACATCAGGAACATCCGCTGGAGAATATAATAATAACTTGTGTGGAATCACAAATATAGGTTCACTTACTATAGACTTAGGATCATTTTAGTCATTTATTTTCCTTGGTCAACATATTTTCCGTTCAACGAAATCTTAAATACACAGGTCATACTTCTTTCCCGCTGAAAAATTCAATGACTAATTTGATTAGAGTACCAAGTTCTTATGAATTTGATACCACGCTGGTTGAGCAAGCACCGGCCATGATCATGCCCTCCTGTCCTCTTTTGGAAACAGGTTAGTGTTCCAACATTTTGAGCTCCTCTAAATCAGCAAGGATGCATTTCTATATTTACAAGCATTATAAATGTCCAATTCGCTGATCTATAGACTAGTATGGCTGCATTGATATCTCTTATGTTTGTATGTGTTATCAAATGAGTTCATAGGGCATGGTTCCACTGTTTGGAATAACAGGAGAAATCTACATAAGCTTCAAGCTAGAAAGCCGAAATTTAGTCAACAAGTATGGATTTATAGACTGACATCTTAGAATAAGAAAGGATTGTTCCTGATCCGGAATTTGCAACACAACATAAGTAGAAGCATGCTATGCTAGCATAGAATAGTTGTACCGAGTGAAAACTTCTTTTCTTGATTGTCCTCGCATTTTTGAAGTTGGTAAGTTCAAAGTCAAGTGATTTTTAAATTTTTAGACTACTCTTGCCATTCACACTTACATGAGAATTTCTTGTTTTAGGATCAACATCAGGAACATTCACTGAACAATATAATATTAACTTGTGTGACGTTGTAAATAAAGGTTTGTTTACTCTAGGTCTACGATTATTTTAGCCATTTATTTTTCTTGGTTAACATATTTTTCATTCAATAAAATACACAGGTCATAAATCTAGATCACTTTGGCGCTCAAACATTAATGACCTACCCATCAGCCCTTTCACACTGAAAACTGTGCCAGACTGTAAATTCTATCGGGCCAAAAGATTTCAATATGAATCGCCAGGATTTTGCTGCGATAATGGCTCAGTGAAATTGATTCATTATGGATTGCCTCCTGAATTGCTCAATCTTTATTTAGGCTATTCTCAGGAATCTAAGAACTTCCGTACTTACGCCAGAATGTATAACAATATGTTTGCATTCACTTCTCTTGGTGTTAATTATGACAGAAATTTAGCAAAGAGAAATCGTGGTATTTATACATTTAAAGTTCAAGAAAAAATGTATCATTTTATTGATGACTTGGTGCCCTCAGATCAATCAGCAAAAAATATACAGTTATATTTTTATGATACAGATAATGAGCTAGCGAATCGAATGACATTTTTAGACAAGCTTAATGAATCAGTCATCAAAACTTTAATGGACATATTAAAAATTAATTCATACTCCGTCTTTCTGAAATCTTTAATAGATATCCCTGAATTATCGAACTTTTATATTGCGCTTAAGTGTGACTCTGATTTAGATCAACGGATGTATAATTTACCAACATCATCAGAACTAGCAGCTATCTGGATAGAAGAGGAAAATAGTTTCAATATATCTTTACCACACATTCGTATTTACACCTGTAGTAGTAAGAGTCAGTTGGTCAATTATTACTATGGTTGTTATGATCCACTGCAGTATCCATTGTTATTTTCTTATGGTTAGAATGGATGGCACTTTGGCATCAAAAAAGTTACTCAAGCAAGTAATATTGTTAGGCGTGGAGCTTACTGCGAACATGAGCAACTACCAAGTATAGACAACATTTGCTTTGTTGAAATGCTCCTTGATATGGAAGCTCAACTTTTGCAAAAAAAGAAACGAAAAAGAAATACTGTATCATGTCATGAATATTACTGTTATAAATTTCAAATGAGAGACCATGAAGAAAATAAAATTTTACATGCTGGAAGATTATTTCAACAATACTCAGTTGACGAATTGATCAAACTCGAAAGTCAAAGGTTAGATTTTTATTCATTTAATCAGGACTTATTTCGAGTTGATATGTTATCGGGGATGCTTGATATACTAAGAAACGGAGAGAGAGAAGAATCAAAAATTGAGAAAAAAAGATTTCTTCCTGCAAGTTTTACAGGAGGGCCTAGAGATATGCGACGAAGATATATGGACACTATTGCATTAGTATAACATTTTGGAAAACTAGACATATTTATGACAATGACAATAATCCTTCTTGGCCAAAAATAGCTGAACATTTATTAGTAATAGACGAGGTACAAAATAGGCCTGACTTAGTTAGCCGAGTGTTTAGAGCAAAGGTAGAAGAGATGAAAATAGATATATTAAAGAGAAATATTTTTGGAAAAGTTATTGTTTTTATGTACACTATTGAATTCTAAAAGCGTGGTCTTCCTCATGCTCATTTCCTTATTATACTTAATACTGAATATAAATTGCTAACTTCGAAAGCCTATGACAAAAGTATTTGTGCTAAATTACCTGATTCTGATACAAATGCTTACTTGTACTCACTTTTTACTACACATATGATGCATGGACCTTGTGGGCAGTTAAATTCTAAATGTCCTTGTACGAAGAGTAAGGGATATTGTAAGTTCAAATATCCAAAAAAAAAATGACGAACATACATCAAAAGGAAAAAAATTGTATCCAATCTATCAAAGACGAAATACCGGTAAACTTGTGAAAATTAGAAAATATTTTCTCAACAATTCGTGGGTAGTTCCTTATAATCCATATTTGTTGAGCAAATTTAATTGTCATATTAATGTTGAGGTTTATTCTGATATTAAAGTTGTGAAGTATATTTATAAATATATCTGTAAGAGACATGATAAAATTACTTTTTTTTGTAAATGTTGATGATCCAAATATTGAAATAGATGAAATCAAAGAATATCAGTATGCTAGATGGATTTTACCACCGGAGGCAACTTGACGTTTATTCGCTTTTCCTATTAGTGAACCGACTCGAACTGTTTACCATCTTCAATTACATCTTAAAGATGAATAATTTATCTCTTTCAAAAGTACAGAAAACCTAAATACAATTATGAATAACCCCATGATCAAAAAAATAATGTTGACTGAGTTCTTTTTAATGAACAACGTTAATAAAGATGCCAAAAAATTTAAACTTGCTTTACAAGGATTTTCCACAATATTTTGTCTAGTCCAAACAAGATAGAATGTGGACACATAGAAAGCAAGACACTGTTATTGAACGCATTGTAACATCTCACCCAACAGAGGGGGAAAGGTATTATCTTAGATTATTATAGATGAATATTAAAGGACCAAAATCATACAAAGATTTGCAGACTGTAAATGGAGTTTGTTGTACTACGTTTAGAGAGGCAGTAGAAAAAAAGGAGTTATTATAATGTGACAATAACTTGATGGACTGTATGTCAGAAGCTGCAAAGTATCAAATGCCTTATAGTTTGAAACGTTTGTTTGCTACGCTATTGATATATTGTAATCCTGCTAACCCAAAAGAACTGTGGCTCCAATTTGATTTGCGGACTGTAAATGGAGTTTGTTGTACTACGTTTAGAGAGGCAGCAGAAAAAGGGGTTATTATAATGTGACAATAACTTGGTGGACTGTATGTCAGAAGCTGCAAAGTATCAAATGCCTTTTAGTTTGAGACGTTTGTTTGTTACACTATTGATATATTGTAATCCTGCTAACCCAAAAGAACTGTAGCTCCAATTTGAAGATTCTATGTCTGATGATTTTAAGATTTTATCGAATATAAGTGAAAAACAGGTTCGTTATATGACTTTAAATCATATTAATGATATTTTACACTCAATGGGTCGTGACATAAATAAATTTACCCTTGTATCGAAAAGAATTTTGAGTTCGTCTACTGCTAGAGAAGCTAAAGATTGTCATTTTAAAATAAATACAACTGTTACAGATGAGGATTTGTTACTGGAAATAAAATTGAACAATGACCAGCGAAAAATATATGATGTAATTCTTGATAGAATACTTAAGAACAGGTCTGGAGCTTTTTTTATTGATGGTCCCAGTGGAACAGGTAATTTTTTTTTGTACCGTGCATTATTGGCTGTTGTACGATCAAAAGGATTTGTGACTTTAGCAACAACAAGTTCTGGGGTTGCAACTTCAATTCTTTCCGGAGGACGAACGGCTTACTTTCGTTTTAAAATTTCCATTGACATTGATGGACAGTTCTCTTGTAATATTAGTAAGCAGACTTCGCTTGCATCGTTGATATGTGACGCCAAATTAATCATTTGGGATGAGGTATCAATGGCCAAAAAATAGCTGATAGAGGCTTTTGATTTACTACTGAAAGATCTTATGGATACAAAGTTACTTTTTGATGGAAAAGTTGTGGTTTTTGGTGGAGATTTCTGACAAACTCTTTCAGTTGTTCGCGGTAGTACAAAACACGATTTCATACAACAAAGTCTACTATGTTCTGATATTTGAAATCGATTCGAAAAATTGCGATTATCTACAAACATGCGAGCCAGAACTGATCCCGCTTTTTCTGAATATTTGATGCGAATAGGGAGCGGGAAAGAAGAAACAAATTATCAAGGTAAGATTGAAATTCTTGATTGTTTCGTTGTACCTTTTATTAGCAAGAAAGAATCTTTGAATATTTTATTTAGAATAACTTATCCAAACTTATATACGTCTTCATGTGATATGATTTATGTGACTTCTCGTGTTATTCTAACAACAAAAAATAATTTTGTTGATGAAATAAATGATATGCTCATTACTCAATTTTTTGGTGAATCTAGAACATATGTTGCATTTGATGAAACTACTGAAACGCATGATCAAAGCCAATATGAAGATTTCTTGCATAATTTACATCCTCCAGGTTTACCTCTGTACAGATTAACTTTGAAAAAAAGATGTCCAATTATGTTACTGCAGAATTTGAATCCTTGTGTAATGGTACATGACTTATATGTCATAATTTTAAGAAAAATCTTATAAGTGCTACAATTGCAAGTGGTGATTTAAAAAACACCCATGTATTTATTCCAAGGATACCGTTATTATCATCACACGATGAAAATCTACCTATTCTTTTTAAATGAACACAATTTCTGATTAGATTATGTTTTGCTATGACTATAAATAAAGCTCAAGGTCAAACTTTAAACTTTGTTGGAGTCTATTTGTGAGAGCTTGTTTTTCCCATGGCCAACTTTATGTTGCTTTATCGCGAGCGACAAACTCAAATTCTGCGAAAATCTTAATCCGACCGCCAATAACATATATTGATGATGATTATACAACATACAATATTGTATACGATGAAATCATTCGAATGGCTGCCTTATAAACTCATATACTGTATACGTTCATTTTTTTGATATCTGATGTAAGGTACGCCACATTTGCTTGCTATAAATCCTTCTTTCTTTTTGACAAGCTATGTTATGAATACATAGTGATGAAATCACTTAAACAACTGCCTTATCACTATGTTATAAGTACATAGTGGTAATATAAGGACAATGACCAAATACACTGCTAATTGCCTATAATTTGAAAATTTTCTCGGCCTCAGTGCATTGACTTATCCGATCTCTTTAAAGCTGTATTCTTTCAGATAATTTCATTCAATCAAATCATCTGAAGGATGTGTATTACTTACAGAATAAATGACAAGTGATGAAAATTAGGTAAGAGGGGAACAAGGATTTTTGTTAGAGAAAATATGCTTAAACAAAGCCGTTGAGATTGTACATTGAGGCACGTTAGAAAATGATATAAAAAGTACAGAGTACATAGAAGCAGATGATTGTTTCAATTGTTTTTTGTTCCTTCATTTTCTACCTTACTATTGTTGTAGGTTTCACTTCTATAAATATTTGTTATAGTTTTATAAGTTAGAGCTTCATTATTCTTTTTATGTATACAAGCTAATCTTTATTGTGTTACCTGGTTTAAACTTATAGTTCTTAACTGTAGCTGAGAAGAAACTTATAGATTCGTATATATTATGAGGTTTCAATTTTGTAGACATGTTGACAGAAGCATGTCGCGTTCCTTGTAGTTAGCGTGTCTTTGATGGTAGAAATTATAGTGATTTGGTTTATCCCGCTTTTATAGTGCACCTATCCTATAAATATTTGTGTTATGTTGCCAGAAACATCTACATCTACCTTGCAATTTGCTAGAAGGGCTGGCAATTTATTGGTATTTGTCGATTCTTAATGAAAAGAAGAAAATAACGATAGAATATGAGATTAAGTACTATAGCAAGTCCATACCTGTTATGCCAAGGTCGCATTCAGTAATATTGGTACAATTGAAATTCAATTTGTGATCGATGGCTCAATAGATTCATAAATCTACTAGATTATTCCTCGAGCCAAAGGTATGAAATTGTTTTCATCTTGATCATTAATTCGCTATCTTCTACAGTGAGTTCATCAAATAGTAGTGTATCGCAACTTCTTGTTGATGATTTCATGTTCTTTCCCTTGCTTTTATTGTTGTATGTCACCCCCGCAGGTGCAAACTTATTCTGTCGAAGGTTAAATATCATTGTCAGATCCTTCTCAGTTATTTTACATGCTAATGTGTTTGGAGTGCAGCTATTTTTGTGCGAAGTAAGACTCAAAGGCAGCTTCATTGCCTGAACTGTAAGCTACAGAAGATGTTGGTTCCACTGTAATAACGCTTCCTATTTACATTATTTTCCCGCAAATTATTTGTGATTCATTCTTGCTAATCAAATAGTATTCGTCCTTAACTGTTTCTGTGAAAGTGATCATTTCCCCTTGAAATATTAGTTTTCCATAACTTTGTACCTTTTGCTTCTTCACCAAGTACTCCTTTAAAATTCAAATACTTATAACCAATCCTTTTTTTTTAAAATATATGCTTTAGTCTAAGTTTAATTTCTAGCTTAAATTAAAGTTGGTCCTTCAATTATATCCTTTAAATATTTGCTTTATATCTTGGACTCTCTTTATGTGTTTTTGTGGGTCTTTTTAAGTCGAGGGTCTATCAAAAACAACCTCTTTAATTTATCCTGCAGTAAAGGTATGGTCTGTGTACATTCTACCCTCCCCAGACCCCACTATGTGAGAATATATTGGGTATGTTGTTGTTTGTTAAATATATGCTTTAGCCTAATGCTTTGGGTTTGATTTTGGTTGCAGAAAGCAAAAATATAAAGTTGATATAGCAAGATGGCTTCAACACTGTTACTGGTTGTGGTTTTTGTACTTGATCTAATTGCTTTTGGACTTGCTGTTGCTGCTGAGCAGAGGAGGGCTACTGTGAGTTCTTTCCCTCTTCTTCTTCTAGTTGCTCTTTCTTGTATGCTTTTTTCGATTTTATTTATATTTGGTTCAACTTTCAGTATCATATTATACACCACTGTATTGGAGTTTTTAATTTTGTTATTTTGAGTTTTCCTTTGTTTGCATTTTTGCTGTATTTGTTAGGCTTTTGCTTAGCAACTTTTAGTTTACTGTAATGATTTTGCATCTTTAGACTTGTGATTTTGGTGTTCAAGTTTTCCTCCGTTAGCACTCTCTTATTGTAATTGTTATTATTATTTTGGTTTCTTTTCAAAAATCATCTTCTTTTTCTTGTACAATGATGGTATTTGGGTCAACTTTCGTGCACCTCAACATCCTAACTTAATTTTTTGCTATCACCTGTAGACAGTAACTATAACTACAGAGGTTTCTCCTCTAATATTTTAACTCATACTTATATTTATGTTCTCGCACGGAAAACTTACCTTGTGCTCTCCTAATTCTTTTCACCATGATAAGACGAGACAATGTTTTAATTAGAAAAAATGACTAAGGCTACTAATATAGATGCAACAACTAGAAAATCTCTGGAAAGTAATACTCATGGAGTAATATAACAAATAAATCTCTATTATTGACCCGTCCAACTTTGAATGTATCTCAATTTTTCTGCAGGATGATTAGCTGCAAGCCTAAAACTTCTTGACTAAAACTTTTACTAATTTATTCATGTTTCTGCCAATTTTTCTGATTAAACAATGTATTTGCAGCTCTACTTTCAACTTATTAGAAATGTAATGTGTTGAAGCAATATTGCTTTTCATATTTCATTGGATAACTTACTCTGTAAAATCCAAACAGATGGATCATTCTTGCACACTATACCAGCCAATAAGATTAGTCTTAAAGCTCCATCATTAACATAGTATTTTTTGTATCTGCTCTGATTATATATGTTATGTCTCTGTTGTTTTAGTTACACTTATGTTGTGTCTCTGTTTGTTTTTGCTAATCTTCATGTGGAGTAGTTGGAAGCTGAAAATCTGCAGAGACTCATTCTTGTGATCATTGCCAAAGCCTCTTCCAAAGTATTTCGGTGGTACAATTTCAGAATCGAAATTCATGACGAGGTTAAATGAATGAAGAGTCGAAAGCTCAAACCACCAAACTGGCTACATTGGCGTACCAGTTGACCATTCTTACAGAAACAACTTGACAGTGCACCAAAATTGTCCAACAACAAATATATAAAAGAATTTGTAATACTCTGTTGGATCGCTGATTGATTACCATAGCTTTCTTGTAAAGTAATGACTGATTTACTCATAGGATACTCTCATGATGCTCACTACAACACAAACATGAGTAACTTTGATTGCATAGACAATCTTTTTAACTAACAAGTTATTGGGCGCACGAGCAACCGCCCCCTAGTCAAATTTATATACTACTACTTTTGAAATTTTGACTCCCCCGCCCCCTCCCTCCTTCCCCTCCCCCCTTCTTTTTTTTTCCTTTTGTCCAGTTATTTATCTTCACATGAAGTTGCATTAATTGAAAAAAATTGTTGTTCAATTCATATCTTACTTAATATTTTTTAATCATATTCATATGGACGGATTACAATTTAATCTATTTTAGTTCAATTCATTTTCAATTCGTTCAGATTCAATTTAATTCATCCATTTACCACCTTTAAAGAGTACCACTATTATTGTTGAGCGGAATCCTCCCTATTCGCATTTTTTGTACACTCTCAAAGAAAAAGTGCAGGAATTAATTTCTCAAATGGTCACTAAACTTATGGAAATATCACAAAGTAATTTTTAATTGGACAATATGGTTACTGTAGAAATATTTCACTAAAATAATTTTTTTTGATTTTTTTTAACAATATGATCATAATACTATGCACATATTGTCAACAAGGTGAAAACTAATAAAAACTTAAATTTTTAACGAAAACTTATATTTGTATATTTTTAAATTCTATTTTTTGATCCAATATCCATCAACCAATAATATTAAGCGCTTTATATAAAATTTATCTGATTCATTTCAAATGAATCTTTAATGAAATAAATTATATTCATGTAACTAGAGCAAAATGAAGGTGCAATTTAACATAATTTTTCATAAATAATCAATACCATCTTTTCCATGTTTTTTTGTCTATACATTCGTCTCAAGTTTACAAGATACTATTTCTAACTCTCTGTATTCCAATGTTGGGAATACTAGCTCCCATATGCTTTTTGAATAATCTAATATAAGTTTTATTTTTCCTATCAAAAACAAAAGTTTATAACTAAAAAAATTTGATATTTAAGAAGTTCCTCTTAACAGAAAATAAAAATTAGCTAAAAAAGAAAAACATTGAAAATGCATAATTACTATCCATCTTTACACATTTGAATTACAATAAATTTAATCAATTAAAAAAAGTAAACTAAATTGATAAATGTATAAGCTTTCGCTAAAAATAAAATATACATGTATAAACTTTTTAATCAAATATTGTAACTCTATTTTGCTCTAGTTACAGGAATATAATTTATTTTATGAATAATAATGAGTCAAATAAATTTTATACAATGAATTGATCAATATTGGGTCTAAATTAGATTCTAAAAAGATATATGTATAAAAAAAAATTCGTTAAAATTTAACTTTTTCATTAGTTTTCACCTTGTTAAAAATATATGCATAATTTAATGAATATATTTTTTTTAAAATTATTTTAATGAAATATTTTACAAACTCAATAAGGTCGGAAAAAATTCAAAAGTTATTTTAGGGTCTATTTGGAAAGCCACCTGATAATTGAAATTGGTGTAATTACTAGGGTAGTAATTACTAGTCTAGTAATTACACAGCCTAATAATTGTGATGACCTATTTGTTTGCTACAATGTAATTACAAGTGTACTGTTTAGTTGCACAAGTGTTATCATATAACTAAATTAAAATTTTAAAATAAAAGTTAATCATCAAAAAATAAAAAATAATATTTGACAAATAAAGACCTTTATAAATGATACTAAATTATGTATTTAAGATATATATTATCTTTTGAAAATATATTAATTAATAAACATATATTCTTAATTAATATTATAAAAAATAATTGATATATATTTTTTAAATTAGTATATTTTAATTAAATTAATCATAAAAATTAAAAGTACATAATTTTTAAGAACATCATGAAATGCATGTTTAAAAAAATTAATGTTATAAATACAATGTCATAAAATTATTAAAACATTTGACAAAAGATAATCTATCAATTCTAACTGAAAAATGAATGACTCGCAATATGAAATATCAAGTGAATACTACTAAAATAAATAAATTAGAAAGGTTAACATAATACTTTTATGTCAAATTTCAACATAACGTACATAAATATAATTTAAAAGAAAATGAAAATTTAAGTCTATAATATGATTCAACAATGAATTCTATTTTAATTTAAAAATTAGTATACTAACACAATTATGCTAAATAAATAAATAATAAATAAATAATAAATAATACGAACAATTGCATGGGATCAGAAGAAGTAAATGGTGGAAAATGAGAAGTAAACAAATTAAATATTAAAAATAAAAAAGAATTTAAAATAATAGAAATAAAAAATAAATTAAAATAAAATAAAATAGAAATAAAAGTAAAAGAAAAAATTAAAAAGTAACCTTTTAATTACACCATATAAGTACGAGCAATTCAGAGCTCCCCTGAAAATTGGAGAGTGTAATTATCTCCTGTCAATTACACTCAATTATCTGCTAATTAAATAATTATCTGACCAACCAAACAGGCCAAACAATGTAATTACACCCAATTACACCAAATTTAATTTCCACGTAACTTTCTAAACAATTAAATATTTCTACGAGTCAATGACCATTCGAGGAATGACTCAGAGTGCACTTACCCCGAGTTTTTGGCTAAAATTTTCCCTTATCTATTAGAGTAGGTTCATTTTGGTCCTTCAAATATAATCCTGAGCATATTTAGTCCCTTAATTTTATTAAAGTAGAGAACTTTTGGTCTCCCTAACATAACAATGTTAAAAATTAACGGGAAGGATAATTTTTCTAACGATGCAAATCTGACAGTGTTATCTCTTTCTTGATTGATGCACATTTTCTTTCTTCTTGTCTTCTTCATTTTTAAGGATTAATATAGTAGTAGCTATTTATATATGAAGACAATACTTTAGAACGCAACAATCTGCTCACTCAAAGAAAATAACCATTTTCTTAAATGTAGTAAGAAAATGGTCTTAAGGTCAGTGGCAGAACTAGTAATTTGGTGAAGGGTGTGCAAATTTCTTCTTAATTGTGCTAAGGACGTGCAAAAATAAATATATACTCATAATAGCTAATATTTAACCTCTATACACTATATAATTTTTTAACAAATGGTGTGCACCGAACTACACTTCGCTCACTTTAGAAAGGCAACCATAATGGACCAAAACATGCAACAAACAATTCTTTAAAATGCTCCAAGTAAATGCAATATTTGGCTTAAATAATGCAATAACAATTGGTCTCAAAATACCCCATATTCTTGCTTTGAATGTAGTGATTTTCCATGAAAGCAGTTTAATGTGCGAAATCAGCCTTGAAATACAGCTATCAAATATCAGGAGAGGCTAGAGCTTTTTTTTACTGAAGCATTTCTTCGAATGTGAAGTTGAGGAAAAGGGGAATGTCCGATAGGTTTCATGTGAGCGTCACATGGGTTTAACACCATTATTTCTAAACAAGTTTTGTTAGAGAAACTAAAAGTGCTCCACTTTAATAAAGTTAAGGAACTAAATATGCTCAGGATTATATTTATAAGACCAAAATAAATCTACTCTGATGGGTAAAGGACAATTTTAGCCCAATACTCCACTTACCCCTCCAAAAAAATTCTCTCGAATATTTTAGAAGCCTCTCACTGTTCTTATCAAAAGTTACCCGAAGAACATCCTAGATTAGCCTCGAATTGGATAAGTTTCTATGGAATATTGTAGAGTTCTCTGAAAAACATTCTAGATTACACTCGAATTACATAAGTTACTCGGTTGATCGCCTATAAATATCACGATATCTTCTCAAGCTCATCATCAGCAAGTCATCAAGCAAACCAAACACTACGATCAAAGCATAGTTCAAGCTTTTCTTCAAACAACAAATTTCCCAAATTATATTGCAGAAAAATGTCTCTGATTCCAAGCTTCTTTGGTGGTCGCAGGAGCAATGTTTTCGATCCATTTTCCCTAGACTTATGGGATCCATTCGAGGGCTTCCCAATTTCAAGCACCATTGCCAACGCCCCGTCCTCTGCTCGTGAAACTTCTGCTTTCGCAAATGCAAGAATTGATTGGAAAGAGACCCCAGAAGCTCACGTTTTCAAAGTGGACGTTCCTGGGATCAAGAAAGAGGAAGTGAAAGTCGAAGTTGAAGAAGGAAGAATTTTACAGATTAGCGGTGAGAGGAGTAGAGAGCAAGAGGAGAAGAACGATCAGTGGCACCGTATGGAGAGGAGCAGTGGCAAATTTTTAAGGAGATTCAGGCTGCCTGAGAATGCAAAGACTGGGGAAATTAAGGCAGCGATGGAGAACGGGGTGCTCACTGTGACTGTTCCGAAAGAAGAGGAGAAGAAACCTGAGGTGAAGGCCATTGATATCTCTGGTTAAGGAAATGCAGATCAAATGTTTGTTGAAAGTCCCTTGTCAATAATGTTGGGTTATTAAGCTTTTAATCTGAATTATGTGTCTGCTATGTAATTGCAGTAAGAAAATGTTGTGAGTTGAACTAATGAATAATTTCCTTTTAACCTTTAATTAATACGTTGTTTCTCTTTTCCTTCTCTTGAATTGTTTGTAAGAAAACGATCCTCAAAAACATCTCTCCTATTTCGTTAATACGACAAGCAAATTGTTGTGCGAATGAATCAATAACAATTCTTGATAACAGCTCCAGGGGAGGATTGCTAACTTCAAATTGGAACCCTTTCCAATGGATCTAAAAAAAATTCAGAATTAGATCTACATGAATCTGGAAAAGACCGTTAGAAGTGATTCAGTAATTGAAGCTCCGTGACTTTCATTTGCCCACAAGGCAGAATTAAGAGTGAGATTTCTCCTCGTGGTATGCTGAAGTTTCTTTCTTGAAAAACAATAACAAGTTCAATAGGTGTGAGCCAGCGATTGAGGATTATTCTTGTTAAATGAGCTGCTAATTGTCAACTTAAATGACTTTTGGTGTCTTTTCTGAATTAGAGACTCTATGGTTAATTAGATTTTAGTAATATGACGATATTTGATTGGTTTTGAACTTGGTAATATGAGGTCATTATTTTTAGCCTGATATGCTGGACTAGCTCAAAGAGAAATTGAATTTTAATTAAATTCATATTTATTAAACTTAAATAATTAATTCACAATATTTTTAGATTAATATATCTTGAATTTAATATAATTTAAACTATTTATAAATTTAGATCTGATTAAATTTACATTCCTACAAATGCTTTTACTTCAAATTTTTTTGAAATATTTTATTTTTAAAGACTAGTCTTGAAGCATTGAAATTTTTTACCACATTTTGTATTTTCAGGGAACGTGATCCCATATTGTAGCTCAATAGCAATAAATAGGTAACACCTTATGATAGCTCTCTGACTTTTGTTGTTAGTGTCTTCCTGTTGCCTGTTGTGCTCTGATTTGCATATTTACTTGCTCTTGTAATGTACTCATGTTGAGTTCTTTACTTAAGTGCCCTTATTTTTATCCTGAGATTTGGATATTGTGCTTTCTCCAGATTTAGTAGTCTTCTCCCTGCACTAGGTAATTCTGCAAAACATGTAAATTGTGACCTTCCTTCCGTTTCAAAAGCTAAATTAGCAAGGTAATCTGTAACAAACTAAGTTTTGGATTAGATGGTAAAAACGACTTACAAGCAATCGAAGAACAAAATGAAAATAGAAAAGGGAGGTTCCAGAGTGCTATTACAAAATAGCTAATCAAAAGAAAATAACATAATTCTTAGCATAAGCCCTAATACAATATTTCCCCTCCTATATATAGGCATCTCCCAGGGTCCCAAATATAATTTGACATATTCCCACATGGGTACCCTACCATGACTAGATTTATAACATTCTTCTGCCCCTCAAAAAGAACCTTGTCCTCAAGGTTCGGGTCAAGAACAATGTTAGTAGCACGCTTCCCGCCAATTGTCTCCATACCAAAAGTTTCACAACGACTTGCAGCCAAAGATTCCTTCCCAGAGACGTGAAGAAGTGTTGCTAAGCTTAATCCAAAGAACCCAACCATTGAGTGGAAAAATGCATAATAGTCAGCAATTGGGTCCATCTCCTTGCATGAGAACATGGCGATATGATGTTTCTCCAATTCTAGAAAAAAAGTTGAAATATGGTGATAGTAAGACATCACAAAAGATACTGTCACCATTGTGGTTGCGTTGGGGCAACTCTCTGTAGAAAAAATAGATTCCAGACATGGTAGATATCCATAGAAACCATCTTCCAAAGAAGTAGTAGCACCCTTAATTTTCAGTGCCACCATTTCATACAAATGTGCACCATCCCAAAGGGAAAAGAGGCTATAGACCTGCACTAATGCCAAATAAGTCTCACAAAATCCGGCAATAAGAATATTGATCGCAGCCTTAACCTCCTGTGATTGTCCAACCATGATAGACCGGTCAACAATGCCAAAAACAAGCTCTCCAACAGGCAATAGCCCCAAAGCTTCTACCAACTTTATTAATGAGTGAAACCTTGTAAAAAGGTTAGAAACCACAATTTTGTCATCATGACAGGAGAAAAAGGACCAAAGTGCAGTAGCAAACTCACGACAATAAAGGTGAAGATGGAGAAGATTTGTTAGCGAAAAGCACAAGATTTCACACCAAAGATGACTCGAAAGGGTAACTCCTTTTAAAAAGGAATAATCAAGCCTTTGACTAATACAAGACAAAGTGGGAAGTCTTAAGAGAGGAACCAAAAAAGACACACATGCATCAGTAAAGTAGAATGATCATCCAACTTTCCTATCCACCCACAGTTGTGCATCCTGTTCAAGATCATGTGCATGCTGCAGAAGTTTAGGCAATAAGGCCACTTCACCAATAAACCGTAACCTGGAGCCAAGAATATCACGAGACTGCATTGAATTGAACACATCATTTGTGATATAACAAACATCTAAACAGACGCTAACAATATGGCCCATGTATTCAATGAGGAACAGGAACATGGTGAGAGCATTCTTGGTTTCACCTAATTGTCCCGTGTCATTCCAGTACACTAGTTCTCTCACTAGATATAAGTATTGTGATCCAACAATATTTGCCAATTCTGTAGTAAATTTAGTGACCATAGCCAACTCGGAGAGTGCACGAACCACAAGACTGAAAATTGAACCATCGTTGTGAACCTCCAATGCCTTTGGGAATGTGTGGTCATCAAAATGAACTAGAAATAATGTCGGGTTAGCACTAGTTTTTGTGATAAGAAAAGAACCAAAACCACCAACTGTCATTTGTAGAGTGAGGAAGGAAAAATAGAAGAAACTACCAATCTGATCCTTTACTTGAGATGTAGAAATAAAGTTTAAATTAGTGAGGAAGGGCCATATTTGACCAAAAGCACGAGTGTGCCAAGAAGTGTGTTGCCTTTGAATACCACACCAAGGGACAAGAAGATTATCAGGCAATATAAACTCCATGCGGATTGCACCAATAAAAGAATACATAAAGGAAATTTTGGTAAACCCTCCTAGTAGCTTGTAAGGTGCAGAAGCAGTTTTTAGATTACCACTGCCTTCAACACCCCTATCAAATCCACCTGAATGATCCATAAAGTCCTGCCCAGTATCAACCCAAGTATCCACAACACTATCAAATGGTAAAATACCTAGTATTGGTTCAAGCTCAAAATGGATATATGAGCACGTCCTCGTATGACAGCAATATGATGTATCACGTACTAGACTAATAAGAAGCTTCTCACCTAAGAGTTCGTATGTGCTGTGTCGTTCGCTGCCATAGGATGGAGCAGAAGTGTTGAAATTGGTGAATAAGCATGAGCTATGGCTAATAGAATCGGATGGGCATTTGGATAGACTCTCAGTTGTAGTGACGTGGACATTTAACTGAACATTCGCTAAGATTGGTGCAAAATCCTCTGGAACAAATTCTTGGTCGTTAGAAATCAGTCTCTTGAACCGCACTCATTGAACCTTCAAATTCAGCTTGAACATCGCACTCATTGAACCTTCAAATTCAGCTTGAACATCGCACTCATTGAACCTTCAAATTCAGCTTGAACATCGCACACCTCATCTGATTTTTCAGCTTCTATTGCATCAGAATGCTCATCGACGAACACCTTATGGCTGTCTTGGTGGGAACATTCATCGAACATGTGGGCTTTGGTAGTCGCTGCATATCCTTCTGAATCATCCTTAAGTTCTTGCCCAGTGTCGACCCAATTGGCCAAATTACAACAAACATCAAGTATATAGCAATAGTTCAAATAGACACCAAAATTCCCAACAAGTGTTCAACCAATATTAAACTTCTGGTCTAGGAGCCCAATTTGGTTGTATTGTCGGATGTAAAAGGAGCCACTTACCTTCCCAGTATCCATCCACTTGCAATCGTGTAGGCCAATAACTGGAAGTGCAGAAATGTCCCTCTTAGACACTGCATCGAACACCTTGCAGCCAAACTCCATGTCAAGCTCTTATATGTTGCCTTTAATTGAAAAACTCAGTCCCTTAATGGACAATGCCAGAGGTGCAGATTCACGCTGGGTCATAATAATAGAAGCACTGGACAGATTATAGAAACCCATAAATTTTGGTATTGTATCCCCAATAACAAGAACATGAAGTTGTGAATCCAAATTGTCGAGTCGAGCAGAAGAGGATTTAAGTTCGTCCAATTGGCGGATCAGAGCCATCACTGATTCAGAGAGGGTGCTCAATTGAGTGTGGATAATGGTAGAAGAATGAAAAATATCACCCATTTGGAGGGAAGGTCCATGAAAGCACCAATGTAACAAACTAAGCTTTGGATAGATGGTAAAAATGACTTACAAGCAATTGCAGAACAAAATAGGGAGGTTCCAGAATGCTATTACAAAATAGCTAATCAAAAGAAAATAACATAATTCTTAGCATAAGCCCTAATATAATATTTTCCCTCCTATATATAGGCATCTTCCAGGATCCCAAATGTAATTTGACATATTCCCACATGAGTACCCTACCATGACTAGATTTATAACATAATCCGCCATTGAGTTTGCTTTCCTGTAAACATGTTTCAGTTGCACTTCACAGTGTTCCTGAATTCCTTAATGTCCTCCACTATCAATATGATTTGCCATGGTATCTGCCATATATCATCTAATATGTTTTCCATTGATAGAGAGTCTGTGTTTAAGCATATTTGAGTGATATTTTCTATCAAACAATGGGCTATTGCTTCTCTGATGGCTATAACTTCCGCTTCTGTATTTGTGCCCTCTTTTATCTCTTCTGCCTGTGCATAAATCAAATCTCCTTTTGTATTCCTCAAGCAAAAATCATAAGAACACCTACCTAGATTCCCTTTACAGACACCATCTATATTACATGTGATGGCAAATGTTGAAGGTTTCCGTGTGATTTCCTTGTAGTAGAGCCTTGATCTGTAACTCTCCAAAAAGTGAATAACTCCAGATCAAGTATTGGTTTTAATCTTCACTGTAGGATATGTAGTTCTACACAACTGGCCTATAGTTATATTAATCTTATAGATCAGACTGTTGTAAGTAAGAACAATCTTTCTCATGCCTTAGAATATTCCTCCTTTTCCATAGCTCCTAAAGAATAATTGATCTTAGACGTAATTATACTCCTAAATGTCATTATCTACGCGCGTGTAGCTTAGTTTTGAGGATAACGTGATATACTATTGAGGTATGTAATGTGTAAAGAGTGTACTTTGTGACTAATGTATTCATTTATAGTGTTTGTAATCAAATGGAGTTTAGACGAGGAAACTAGCTTTGCTAGCTTGAGCTATGCCTATTCTAGTTTACTTTGACGAGCTTTATTGTGTTGTATGGACTTATGTGCATTGTGAGCTCTTGTAGGAGACCTTTGGAGGAGTTATGGAAGCTAATTGGAGCCTACGAACAAACTACAAGCCATGGGAAATCAAAGCAAGGTGGAAAGAGTTCGTGGGAGCAAAAATGGACACCAAGGAACCATCCCCGTGCCACGGAGGCTAGCCTCCGCTATGGGTGGCGTGACACGGAGGTGGGATAGCTTGAAGCTTCCATTTTCCAAAGAAGAGCCGCGATGGGGCCGTGTCACGCCAGTTGCTTGTCGCGTTAGAGGCCGTGGCACGCTGCCTAGCCTCCGCGTTTGGCAGGGTGTCACGGACCTTTCCCCCGCGATTGAATTTTGTCTGACACTATAAATAGGACACTTAGTTTCAATTACAAACATTATTGGACGACTTGGGATTACAAAATCACAAGGAGGAGGCTACTTTAGGGTTCTTATTCTCTTCTTTTTTATTACTTAATTCTTGTATGAACTGCAATACTTTTGTAATCAAGAATTAGATTATGAGTGGCTAAACACTATCTTTCTAGGGTTGAGGCTACAACATTATTGCTTGATTGCGGTTATTTAGTTGGTTTATTGTTTATCATGTCTTATGGTTGTTCTTATGTTCACGCTTTAAATATTCTAAAGCGTCATGAACTTTAGGATACATCCAAGTCTCAAAACGAATTGACAATATGAGTTAAGAGATGAAATGAAGAACGTAGGAGGTGTGGATCATATCTTTTGTTGTTAGTTAGCAATTGTGAAGTATGATTTGCAGTTAGGATAGAGATATACCTAAATTCCCCACTTGGTTAATAAAATAAGAAGATAGATGAATGCATCCAAGTTAAAGACTCACATCCTCACTCAACGATGTAGTTGTGAAAATAATTTGGATAAATGACTTAGAGGATGACCATTCCCGGGTTATAATATCAACCCCGTAGATCAACAATCACGATAAACACCAACACCAGCTATAAACCATAGTTAAGCATGATTGTGTAGTAACTGCCTCAACCCTGGATTTCTCCAGATATTGTTTACAATCTGAAGTTTCACATCGTCGTTAATTCTAATATTTTAGTTATAAAATAAAGTTCAACTCTTGGTTACAAATCGCATTTGTTTAACTTCAATAGTATTAATTAAGATTAGATTGTTTGCTAAGTACAAGTCCATGTGAGATCGATATTCGGCTCGCAAGAGCCACTTTATTACTTGCACGACCACGTATACTTGCGTGTGCTCTTGAGATGCAATAAGTTTTTGGCGCCGTTTCTAGGGACTTGAAAATTAGCAACCATCTGATTTTTATTTTTACTATTTTGTCCTACAAGTGCTAACAATTTGATCTTAACTACTGAACTTGCAGGTACATGTTATAATCTTGGGGAATAAGGAACTAGTTGACCCAATTCTTGAACTTGAGCAACACTTGCACCAAGCGTTGAGAGAAGCAACACTTCTCGAGCAAAACCAACAAGTTCAACCAGCTGAGATTATTCCTGCAGTTATGGCGGAGGAACCATCACCAGCTCGTAGGACAGTGTGCGAAGTGGCAATCCCACTCGCAACTAATGTGACCTCCTGCATTCAGAAGCCAGCCGCAGGAGGTAGATTTGAACTGAAGCAAAATATGGTGCAATTGTTGCACACAAGCGGGCAATTTGCAGGCTTGTCACATGAGGATCCACAGGTTCACCTACAAAACTTTTTGGAGATTAGTGATACTTTCATCCCAGCAGGAGTCTCTACAGACTACGTGAGGCTCACGCTCTTCCCATTCTCACTATTGGGAGAAGCAAAGAAATGGTTGAAGGCAGAACCTTTAAATTCGATCACAACATGGGAAGATTTAGCAAATAAGTTCCTCATCCAATTCTTCCCATTAGCCAAAACTGCAAAGTTGAGAAGTGAGATTCTAAGCTTCAAGCAGAAACCAGATGAGAATCTCTATCATGTATGGGAGAGATTCAAGTATCTTCTATGAGATTGCCCGCATCACCAGCAGACTAATGAAGTATTAGCTCACACCTTTGTTGAAAGTCTTGACCACAATATAAAGATTTTGCTAGATTCAGCGGCAGGTGGTCAAGCTTTGGAGAAGACATATGATGAGCTATATACTCTCCTCAACCGTATCGCACAAGGGAATCCAGAGTGGAATAGTGACATGTCCAGAAATACGGTGAAGAAGTCTGCAGGTATGATTGAGTTAGATAGTGTCACCGCTCTAGCAGCACAGTTGACTAGTTTTCAGACTCAAATGATGGCTCAGTTCAATAAGTTGAGTGCGACGCAGCCTCAAGATCAGGTTAATGCAGTGCAACAAGTTACGACTTGGTGCAAAACTTGTGGTTTGAGCGGTCATTCGGCAGACTTATGTGGAGCAAATCCAGAGTCGGTAAACTTTGTAGGTAATGCACAGAAAGGAAATTTAAACTATGGGAATGCCTACAACCGAAATTGGCAGAGTCAGCCCAACTTCTCTTGGGGCAGTAATCAGGATCAACCGCAGTAAGTTATGCAGAATAACACTCTGGCCAGCAATATTGAGGACATGTTAAAAAAGATCATGGCTAATCAATAACAGATTGCTGCGAAGCAAACAAAGATGGCGGCTGACATAAAAAATTAGCAATTAGCCACGAAGACATTAGAAGTGCAAATGGGACAGCTAGCTCAAGCACATAATACGAGACCTCAAGGGGGTTTGCCTAGTGATACAAAAAATCCAAAGCAAGTGATGGCAATCACCTTGAAGAGTGACAGAGATTTGATTGATGCACCCCCAAAGAAAAATCAAGAGGTGCAAGAAGAGTTGATCACTTCCAAGCAGTCAGAGAAGCAGGCTGAGTTGAAAGAAGCTAGCAAAAAAGGGAAGTCTGAGTACTCTAATGAGAAGCCGATTGAGCAGCCTCGCAACATACCACCACCACCATTCCCACTGAGGCTTAAAAAAGCAACAGAGGATGCCTGTTTTAAGAAGTTCTTTGACACGTTCAGAGAACTTCACATTAACCTTCCTTTGTTAGATGTTTTACTGGGAATGCCTAAGTATGCGAAATACTTGAAAGATGTAGTGGCGAACAAGCAAAAGTTGGCGGACATTGAGACTGTGGCACTTACTGAAGAGTGTAGTTCTGTGGTCATAAGCAAGATGCCCAAAAAGGTTAAGGACCTTGGGAGTTTCACCCTCTCCATACAAATCGGTGAAAGTGATGTGGTCCAGACCTTGAGTGATTTAGGGGAAAGCATCAATTTGATGCCCTTATCATTGTTTAAAACTCTTGGGTTGGGGAAGCCAAGGCCTTCCTCAGTTGTGCTACATATGGTGGATAAAACCAGAGTGGTCCCCGAAGGAATCATAGAGGATGTTCTAATCAAGGTAGGTAAGTTCATTATTCCTTTCGACTTTATTGTTCTTGATTATGAGGCAGATGAAAAGGTACCAATCATATTGGGAAAACCATTCTTGGCTACCGGTGGAGCACTGATTGATGTAAGAGAGGGCACGCTCAAGATGAGGCTGAATAATGAAAAGGTGACCTTCAGAGTGTACACAACACTCAACACACCCTCACACTACAAGGATCTATGCATGATCACACCTATGGAAGTGGATGAGTGTGGGGTGGAGAAGAGCATACCTCTACTTACCTCTTCAGACACTCTCATTGAGCTGCCCAAATTTCCAAAAGAGCCTAAACTTGAGAGACCTAAATAAAATACTGAAAAAGTAGGTGTGAAGAAGGCCCCAGACCTCGAGCATGAGCACCCAAGAGGTCTGAAAAGAAGAAGAAGATGGGCCCTGAGTAGGAGGAAGAGGATGAGAGAATGGGATTGAGAGTTGTGATCTGGGTCGTGCCGCGATGGTAAATCAGGCGCTGCTTAGGAGGCAACCCAAGTTTAGGTAGGATTTTTATTCTTTGTTTTTTTAGGTATCACTTTTGGTGTTATTTTTGCGTTTCGTCAACAGGTTGAGGGGAAGTCTGAGTACATGAGATCTGAGCTAAGGAGCATGGAAAACACTAAGTGTGGGATCCTCCAGACCCCATTGATGAAAATAATGCTACTAGCTAGGCCTAGAGGCCTCAGGGAGTATTTCTTTCTCTACTTTTAATTTATACTTTGGGGACAAAGTATGGTTTTACGTGTGGGGTGGGAATCTTCCAATTTGTTTAGGGTGAAGTGCGTTGTAGGGTGTCTATTTTTATTTATTCATAAGATTTTGATTAAATTAAAAAAAATTACAAAAAGATTTTATCTTTGTTGGTTTGTTTTCTGTTTGGTCTGTTGAGTAGAAGCACATTTCACCCACCCCTAGATTTTTCCTTTTCGGTTCTTTTCTGAGAGGAAGCCTTTTGAACCCAGTATCCTTTTTTAATTTTTAGGAGTAAATTTATTTTTTTGTTTTTAGGAGTAATTAGAGATGCTCTTGCTAGTATATTATACATGATTACTTGTTGCAAGTTGGTGTTGAATTCTATGGCATGATTTGAAATATTGAATGACTACTGTGAGACACCTAAGGCTCTTTTATTTGACTCTTCTGTGATGTTGGCTTAAATGTGAATTCTTGCAATTGCTTGGTTGAGATTCTACAGGTAGCCTACTTGAATTGAACATGTGCCATGTGTGAGTAAGGATTTTGTTATTCCATGATTGCATTTTGGTGTCTAGAACTTGCCCCATGTGTTTGCAAAGCGAAATAAAGAATGTTGAGTTTAGGAGATGATATAGGCATTTCTTTGATAGCCATATTTTATACCCTCTTTATCCACCCCTTGTGCATAACCTTAGCTAGCCCCGTTGAGCCTTTAGCCTATTCGTTAGTAGCCTCATGTGTAGCTTATTCCTTTTCTTTTAATTGCCCGCAATTTGATCCAAAACTCCTAAGCGCTTTAGTTGAGAAATTAAGATGTTAAGGAGTGTGAAATTAAGAAAGGAAAAGTAGTGGATCCCCAAGGAAATAGATTTTGTTGTGTTGAACAGGTTTATATGTTGTTGGTAGGGAGTAATGAAATGAAAAAGATAAATTGATCAAAAGAAGTGATTCATGTGTTGATAGCAAATACTCTCTACCTAAGATATGTAATCTAGCTTAAAGAGATGGGGAAAAAGAAAAGAAATTTGGGAAGATAATAGAAGTGTAAAATAGGTTGGTTGGAGATGAGTTTAACATGTAAAGTGTGATGTATTAAAGCGCTTAGGGAAAATAGTCACTATTTTTGACCAAATAGTTCCTACCCGTCCCTTAGCCAACATTACAACCTTTAAAGTCCTACTTGATCTTGAGCTTTGAAATTCTGACATTAGAGGAGTACTACACTGCGGGAAAGCCTATGGTTCATCTTATGTGACATGTGAATTCCTTGTAAGCGTGAGGGGAATTTGATTCTTACACCCTTTCTTGTGGTTTGTGTGAGTTAATATCAGTAACTATCTTGTGGTGAGGGCGCATGTTTGATGATAGATACGTGACTTATATGATATCTTTGTTGAGTAATATGCATGAGTTTTCCAACTGAGTAGAGTCAATTCTTGAGGCTAGGACATCTTAGAGTAGTATTCATGTGATTTTAGTTGTTAGATGTCGTGCCGAATGTAAAACTTGCTATTCATATGGTCATTGTAGTTTTAGCTTGAGTGTCTTAGTTTTGATAGAGTGTCTTAGTGTTAATGAATTATTCCTTGATTGTGATTAGTGTAGAGAGTTTTTTGAGGATGAACAAGGCTTTAAGTGTGGGGTGATGATCTTAGGCATAATTATACACCTAAATGTCATTATCTTCGCGCGTGTAGCTTAGTTTTGAGGATAACTTGATGTACTATTGAGGTATGTAGTGTACTTTGTGACTAACATATTCGTTTATAGTGTTTGGGTTGCATTTGGAATAAATAATAAGTTAAAAGAATCAAATAGAGTTTAGATGAGGAAACTAGCTTTGCTAGCTTGATCTATGCCTATTCTAGTTTACTTTGATGAGCTTTATTGTGTTGTATGGACTTATGTGCCTTGTGAGATCTTTGCAGTAGTTATGGAAGCTAATTGGAGCCTACAAATAAGCTACAAGCCATGAGAAATCAAAGCAAGCTGGAAAGAGTTCGTGGGAGAAAAAATGGACACCAAAGGAACCACCCCCGTGCCATGGAGGCTAGCCTCTGCTATGGGTGGCGTGACACGGAGGTGGGACAGCTTAAAGCTGCCATTTTCTAGAGAAAAGCCGTGAGGGGGCCATGGAACGCCATCTTCTTGGCGCGTTGGAGGCCGTGGCATGCTGCCTAGCCTCCGCGTTTGGCAGGGTGCCACGGACCTTGCTCCCGACGATTGAATTTTGTCTCACACTATAAATAGGACACTTAGTTTCAATTACAAACATTATTGGACGACTTGGGATTATAAAAACACAAGGAGGAGGCTTCTTTAGGGTTCTTATTCTCTTCTTTTTCATTACTTAATTCTTTTATGAACTACAATATTTTTGTAATCAAGAATTAGATTATGAGTGGCTAAACACCCTCTTTCTAGGGTTGAGGCTACAACATGATTGCTTGATTGTGGTTATTTAGTTGGTTTATTGTTTATCTTGTCTTATGGTTGTTCTTACGTTCACGCTTTAAATATTCTAAAGCTTCATGAACTTTAGGATACATCCAAGTCTCAAAACGAATTGACCATAGGAGTTAAGAGACAGAATGAAAAAAGTAGGAGGTGTGGATCATATCTTTTGTTGTTAGTTAGTAATTGTGAAGTATGATTTGCGGTTAGCATAGAGATATACCTAAACGCCACACTTGGTTAATAAAATGGGAAGATAGATGAATGCATCCAAGTTAAGAACTCACATCCCCGCTCAACGATGTAGTTGTGAGAATAATTTGGATAGATGACTTAGAGGATGACAATTTCTAGGTTATAATATCAACCCCGTAGATCAACAATCACGATAAATACCAACACTGGCTATATATCATAGGTAAGTATGATTGTGTAGTAACTACCTCAACCCTGGATTTCTCCAGATATTATTTACAATCTGAAGTTTCACATCGTCGTTAATTCTAATATTTTAGTTATAAAATAAAGTTCAACTCTTGGTTACAAATCGCATTTGTTCAACTTTAATAGTATTAAATAAGATTAGATTGTTTGCGAAGCACAAGTCCCTGTGGAATCGATATTCGGCTCGCAAGAGCCACTTTATTACTTGCACGACCACTTGCATGTGCGCTTTGGATGCAATAATAATTACTGGCACAACAATCATAAGTGGTTTCAATTTTGGCTTCCAAGGCCATGTCCACCACTTAATGATTAATTGTGATAGTTGTATGTTGGCACTGTTCATCCCTGCACATGAAGAGAAAAGGCTCCACAACTTAGTAGCTATTGGAGAGGTTAGAAAAACATTTTGAATTGTCTCTTGCTTAGAATATGTGCAACAACAACATTTAGACACCACATTCAAGCCTACTCTTTGAAGTACATCCTCTGTAGGGATCCTTCCTTTCCTTGTTCTCCATAAGAAAAAGCTTCTCTTTATCTTTCTCATGTCCTACCTCATTCCTTTGCTGGCTTGAATTCCATCTCTTATCTTATTTTTTTGTGAGAGTTAGTCTTTTTGTAATGTGGTCAAAGTATTTTGTGATGTCGGATAACCAGTGAAGACACATGTCACAGCTCTAGGATCCAATTTCTCATGAGAGGTCCCGGTTACAAAGATATAACATACACACACCCAAAAATGGAAGATATAGATCAAGAATCTATTAACATAGTTATGAATTCCAATCCTGGAAATATAGTATTCCACTTTTCTTTACTACTTCTACCTATTATAGCACCGGCAACTAAAGTCGAGCATACGATGATCTTCATGCGTGAATAGCTAGGAGGAAAGAAAGGGCGGTAGATGCTAATGAGAAAGGGCGTCGCGTCTGAATGGGTGGAATGGATGAGCGAAAGGTGTCATGCCATGGAGTGGGGAATAGCCCTCGTCTCATGTAATACAACTAAATCTGGAGGCCGAGGAACTGAGGGACCCGAGATTTTGAAGGGGAGATTTTTCAACCACATTAACTTGAAGATCCTTTCCTCATCTTTTTTTTTCCTGATGTAATTCCAAGCCGATTTCACTGTAAACACTCCACTGTTCCCTGTCATCCACCAAGTATCATCAAGAGTTTCTGTCTCCTTAGAAGGAGGGGGAATGGTTTGACAAATGTGATCCACTGTATCTAATGGAATTAATTGTGTCAATTTATCCCTGTTCCATCTATTGTGATCAACAAATCTCTTCACTTCAATCTCCTCTGTATTTGTTGCCTCTGGTATGATGTAATAAAGGGCTCCTAACGTTGTCCAATTATCATAACAGAAGCAGGAATTTTCACTTCTAACTTTCCACCAAATTTGATGCTCCACCAATTTTCTTACTTTTATCATCTTTTTTCAAATAGTAGATCCATATCTAGCATGAGCAACCACTGAATGATTTTTTTTACAATATTTATTCACCATAAAAAAGGTCCATTAAGAAGGGCTTGTTCTGAAATTCCACCACAACTTACAAAATAAGGCATTTGAGATGTCAAATATTAATCTGAAGCCTACTTCTCTTTCCTCCTTTGGTAATAAAAATCTTCCCACTTGACCCAGTGCTTACTCTTACTCTCTTCAGTGTTATTCCAGAAAAAACTTGCAAACACCTTATGGATCTACCTTATGACTCCCTTAGGTGGGCTCACTATTGATAATAAATGTACTAGCATGCTCTGGAGCATATGTTGAATAAGTATAGCCCTTCCCCCAAAAGATAGCATTCTTCCTTGCCATGAATGAAGTCTCTTTCTGATTCTAATGACAAAAGAGTCATATTATGCAATCTTATTCCTGTTATAGAAGATGGGGAAGCCTAGGTATATGAAAGGAAAAGTGTATTGTCTTAAATTAGTGATCTTTCTTTCCCTTCTAACCCATCTTCTGTTAGGATTGAAAGTTTGAATACAAAATTTTGCTAAATAATGTTATAATGACAATAACGAAGATAATAAAAATAGATGATAACAATAATTAAAGCAAATAAAGAAGGCACAAATTTGATATGATTTAATTAGTGTGATCTAGTACACAGTCGCAAGTTTACTATATCAACAAGAGTACAAAAATTAATATAAATACTCTAATTAATTTCAGATATCCCAAGAGAATAACCTCACAAGATCACTTTAAAGAGAGGTACACATAAGTGTTTTTCAACACTCGCTCTTTTACAAAACACTCTATAAAAAAATAATGAAAATTTTCAAGTGCTTCAAGGTATTTTTTTCATGAGAAAGAACTCTCCTTTATTTATAGTGGAAGAGTTCTTGGGCTCCAAGTAGCAAAATAGAAAAGGAAAAATCTTTTCAATATTTTTCATCCATTCATTGATTATTTTTTTTGCATTAAAAATGATTTTCAGCCAAGTTTTTAGTTATAATAGGCTTGAGCCCATTCTGAATGGAGCCCACACAATAATAGTTAAAATAATGATCATATTATAAATTTCAATCTTGACTTAATTTTGACTGATATAATAAATTTATTTCATCCTCTTCACCAAAGCTCATGTGGGTTAAATCATTCTTCATAAATGTTAGTTAGTAGGATTGTCTCTGATGTTGATCTTCTGAACATAGACTTTTTCATCGATAATAATTTTTTGAATAAAATAATACTTGATATCAATAT
The DNA here is from genome assembly GCA_003996215.1 of Jaltomata sinuosa. Classification (NCBI taxonomy): domain Eukaryota; kingdom Viridiplantae; phylum Streptophyta; class Magnoliopsida; order Solanales; family Solanaceae; genus Jaltomata; species Jaltomata sinuosa. The sequence continues at coordinate 68,083 of QJPP01005270.1, forward strand.
ATTTTTTCCTCTCATAATACATTTGACCCTTTAATCATAAGGCTTCTTTGATCGCCTCTGTCATTGTTATATATTCTGCTTCAGAAATAAATAAAGTTATCACATGTTATAATGTAACTTTTCAGTTGATAGCACAATTATCAATGTACAATATGTAGCTCGTCAATGATCTTCTTTTGTCAAGATCACCCGCATAATCTGCATCTTCCAAACCAATCAAAGTGTTAATACTTCAATCAAACTACAAACATACATTTAGAGTACCTCGTAAGTATCTACAAATTTATTCTACAGCATGCTAATGTGTTTTACTAGAATAAGCCATATATCGACTTACAATACTAATTGCTTGTAAAATATTTAAGCGGATACATACCGTTGCATACATAATACTATCAATTGTACTAAAATATGATACATATAGCATATACCTTTTTTGTTTCTCTAGCTGCGGTGATTGATCAGCTGATAACTTAAAATGAGCAACAAGAGGAGTATTCAATGGTTTAGCCTCTTTCATGTCAAACCTCTCTTAGACCTTCTTCAAGTATTTATTTTGGATCAGGAATAGCCTATTGTCTTCTTGATTTCTTTTGATTTTTATGTCAATGATTTTCTTAGCTACTCCCAAATTTTTCATTTCAAATTCACTTCTCAACTGACTTTTTAAATTGTGAATTATTGTCAAATTCTTAGCAACAATGAATATGTATCAACATATAATAATAGGTAAACAAATGAACCATCATTTAACCTCTAGAAGTAAACACAAATTATCATCATATTGCTCGAATAATCATGACTCTACATAAGAAATCAAACCTTTTATATCATTATCTTGAAAACTATTTTTATTCGTACAAGAATTTCTTCGATAAACAATCATGTTCTTCTTTTTCTTTCATTTCAAATCCTTCAAGTTGATGCATGTATATTTGTTCCTCAAGTTCTTCATGTAAGAAAGTTATCTTAATATGAAGTTGTTTTAATTTTAAAACATACATAAAAACTAAGGTAAACAAGACATGAATAGAGTTATATTTAGTAATAAGTGAGAGAATATCATTAAAATCAATTCATTGTACTTGACTATAGCCCTTTGCAACTAATCGTGCCTTATATTCTGCATTTTCAATTCATGAAATTTTATCTTTTTTCTTGAAGATAATTTGTAAGCAACAATTCTCTTTTTCGACAACGGCTTCACAAGGGATCAAGTATCATTTTTGTGAAGATATTTAATTTCTCTATTCATTGCAATCATTTACTTGACTGAATCAATACTAAAAATTGCTTCTGAATAATTTGATGTTTCTAATTTCTTCAATATCCTGTGCAACCAAAAAAGTAAATGCAACATAATATTCATACTTTTTTATTTTTGAATTTGTCTTCTTGATCTGTGTGTGACTACGAAATACTTATTTGATTCAACTTCAAAAATTATAATTTTTGGAGTTTCACCTTTTGAAAATTTTAACTGTATTTTATTTTAAAATTGATGAGTTTGGCTCAGAAGGAATGCCAAGCACAACACAATCTTCACATGCTTTTGTATATCCTGCTCTTCATTTTTGTTACAACAACGAAAAGACTTTTTTTTAAAAATGTGATATACATGATCTATCAAAGGTAACATCTCTGTTAATTATAAATTTTGATGACTTGAAATCAAATATTAAACTTTATATTCTTTCACCCCAGATGCATATCCAAGGAAAATATATTTTTTAGCTTTTGATTCTAACTTTTTCATCATTCACATTCACATATCAATTTTTTTAAAATTAAAATAATTAGCAGAATTACATGATCACATTTTTTCTAAAATTTTAAAGTTTAAAGGTGCAAAAAGAGTACGATTGACAATATAATAAGCTGTAGAGATAGCCTTTTGACATCATTACTATTTTTTACATCTATTTTTACACTTAAATCTTGGCCAAAATTATTTTACTGAAGTCGAATTGTAAGTTCACTTCTATTCACATAGTAAATAAAGTTTTCATATATGTATACACTTCTTATGTTTCTCCTTGTCGCGCCCTATTTTGAACTGGCCAAAATATGCTTGCAACATCCGGCTCTTTCTGCCTTTGTTTTGGAAAAGGGTTTAGAGTCGCCACCTAAATTTTAGGAAAACTTAGGAAACCATTTTTTAATGTAAAACTCTGTTTTTAGTCTGCGAAAACGTTTGAGATTCTGAGTAAGAGTTTTGGTTACTCGAAGGGAAGGTGTTAGGCACCCTTCAGAGCCTATCCGAAGATAGTCCTTAAACTCAGTTTAGAAATAATATTTGGGAAAAGTTATTTGCTCATTATTTGCTAGAAAAGGGTGACAAAAACATATTTTTATTAATTTAAGAAAACTCAAAGTATATGACACATGCCACTACAATAGGCAAAAATATGAAATATGTTTGTGGTAAAAAAAAAAGATGAAACATATGTACGTACATGTCAAAACATATGAAAAGTTTAATAACAATACTTTTATCGTAATTATAATTAAAGTATGTAAAACTTTATGATTTATAAGAAATATATACTTAAAAGCTATGTAAAAAGATGAAGATATTATTTATAATAAATATGCCTTTGTAAAATAAAATATATGTAGTTCTTAAAGTTTGAGAAAGTTTATGACATGGTTATTAAAAGGAAAGTAAAGATGACGTATGTATATTTAAAATATAGGAAATCATGTGAAAAGTTTATTATTTCAAAAGATTTGGATAAGTAAAAGTATGTAAGAAATATATTGGTAATAGAGAAAAGATATTAGAGAAAATCATATTTTTGTTTTGTAAATATATTTCATGTAAAAGAACAATTTTGAAAACTGAGCAGAGAACGAGATTTATTTGTTTTCATGTAAGGGAGACTTTTATTCGTAAGGTAAAAATGAACATGCATTGAATATGAAAGAAAGTATTATGTACGTAAATGTAATTGTGATAAAATAATATATGTATAATTAAGTAGGAAGAAGGATAAGTAAAAATATAAATATATATACCTTGTGGTAGATAACATATGACATATATACCTTGCATTGTTAGGCTTCAAAAATCTGAAAGTCTCAAAATATATATATAGAGTATAGCAAATATTTGTAAAATATTGGGGTTAGAATAAGAGAATCCGTAAGTTAAATATAATGGAGGCTCGCCTAAATTAGATAAAGCATTCTATAGTTTAAAGCCTAAGAATGACTAACTATTGGTGTGAAATAAATTGAATCGCTAATTAATGCTTTTGAAAATCTACCGCGAGTTATTTGGAACAAAGTCCTTCTTGAAACGAAGCCTAAGTTAGCTAATAAAAAATCTGCACTATTCACCATTTATCACTACTATTTTTGAAAGTGTTTAAACACTAATTTTAAAGGATTTAAAAGGGAAATTAGAAGTATTTGCCTAGGCTAAAGGAATGAAGGAAAACTCTTTCAAAATTTCAAACTAAATATCCCAATTAAACCAAATGGTAAGCCGAAGGATAAATGTTAATCGAAGTCACAAAGAAAAACACATATCCAAATAATACAAGGTTAGTTAAACAAATTCAAATAATAAGAAAAACATATAGAAAATAAAGGGCTAAGTATATTAAGTTCCTTTGGAGGAATTAATCTCCTAGTGAGTGACTCCGAAACACCGCGATGGTTCCTAATAGTTGTTCGACCCAAAACATATTTGGGCCGAGATTGAGTTTCAAATGAGAACTCCAACTCTCCGGGGTGTACATGAAACAAAGAAAGGTGATAAGGATTAGTAACTTGCATAACAAAGTTTACAAAAATATAGAAATATGCCAAACTTAACAATAAAGTGATAAAGAAAACAAACATGCTATTTGGTAAATACACAAGAATATATGAAAGACGACATGTAACCATATTTGCTTCATTTTTTAGCAAATGATCGAATTTATTTGACTAGAGCACAAACGAACTAACATGAGATGATTATCCGAAAAGAACTTAGGCAAAACGAACATTTTCAACACTAGTCGATTATTGGAAAACAAAGTACACAACAAGTAGCAATATAAAACTTTATTATTATTTATTTCAAGTAAAGAAAGTAGTTATGAAACAAAACACTTCAAAAAGATAAGACTAACAACCGGGAGATTAAAGGAGAACCAAACTACTACGTTGGCTTATAATGAGTTCCTTAAGCTAGTATTCCCGAAATTGATCCCGAGTTAAAACCAAAATAATGAAAATACGGGCAGCCCTCTTCTTCTAACAAATGCACACTAAATCAACCACTTTTTACTAGGATTAAGGTGTCTTGAAGAAAAGTTAGATCGCAAGCAAGACCACAATGTTTTACAAACGCCGGAAATATAATCATAATATGTATATTCCTACTTTAAACAAACGTTTTCGGGACTAAAAAAAAAAATGACAAACCTATTGAAACCTTTACCTTAAGAATTTAAACTTCAAGAAACTTAAACATGGCATACATACACCTTTTCCGATTTAAACAAAATCAGCCCCCTAATTGATTAAAACAAGACGGGACGATTACATACTCTTACAACTCAATCCGTAAGGGAAAGCAAAAAGAAAACTCAACTTTTATGAAGAGTAAACATTGATCCTAATCTCTAGTTATGCAACAAAAGTAGCCATGTTCATTTGAAGACTTGGAGCCTCTTGAAAATTATTTCAAGTTGAATCAAGATTACAAATAGTTTACAAAGCATACCATGGACTATAGATACAACCATATCACAAACTTGTTCAAATTGATTAGAAAATACCTTAACAGTGGGTTTCTAGCTTATTCAAATCACCCTTTAAAAAACTCAAGTTGCAACCTCTATATTTACGTGGTAAAACGAAACAAAACCAACAAACCAAACGTATAAAGAAATCTCAAACACATGGTTAATCACCTCTCAAAGGTTAAAATTTGCATAATCCTTTCCATACTAAGGTAGAAAGTAAAAAAAAATCTCACTTTAGGTAGATGACTTAGCTAAAGACATAACCCAAACAATTGACGACTTCGAACGAGCAAGTTGAAATATTTCGTAGTTTAAAGCTTGTAGAGTTCCTTTTAAACTAAAGTCAAGAGTTGGAAATTTCATTTAAAGTAAACGACTAATCCAAAACACAATTAACAATAAGTGCCAAATTCAAATATTTAAGCTAAACATTACAATGATCTTGTAATAGACAACTAACCATACTAAAAAAAAATCTTCAAACCTCATAGGAATTCTTCAAGCTAAATTACAAGTTTTAAAGCTTTACAAACACATAATTCCAATCCAATGACACTAACGACCAAAGAAACTGATTCAACATAACCCGAACAAAACCAACTTTAAAATCCACATTCACAAACAGATGATCAAACAGCCAACCCCATTCAAAATATCAAACCAAGTCTTGAATTGTAAACACTTCATAATCACATAAGCTAAACCAAACGTCCAGAAACTGATTTTCGTTTCACATTTTAACGCCTAAAATCAGCCAAACATGAACAACCCAAACTCACACGAATCAATGGATCACAAAACTAAACATAAAGTAATTAGACGGGATAGGATTTACCTTGTGTTGGGCAGCGATTGAGGCCGTCAAATGTTGAGTTTCAAACTAGCGACTTTCGAATCCGACTCCGGTTATCCGAATAGCAAACGAAAACAATCAGGAAGCAAAACAAGTAGTGAGTATATGGAAATCAACAATGAACAACCAGAGAAACAATTTCTAGTGAGCTGTTGATATTTTTTTTTTTTTGATTTCCGCCCGTCTGTGTGTGTGTGTGTATTTCGTGCGTCTGTTTCTGTGTGTGTTCCCTCCGTGTGTGTGTGTTCTTCTGTTCTTCTTTTTTGTGTCTGTGTGTGATAAAAAAAAAAAATGGGGGTCCTAAATCTGTTCTTTTTTCGTCCTTTTATAGCCGAAATTTTGGGGCTCAAACGGCTCTTTCCAAGAATTCAAAATTTGAATTCTTGGAAAGCCAAGTTGCAAAAGGAAATGATGAAAATCAGAGAAAAAGGAAGATGAGATGCATACCTTTTCAGGCGGATGGTGATGGGTCGGAGGCGGTGGAGGTAGACAGTCGGGCAACGGCTGGTTTCCTCTTTTCCGAGGTCTGCAACCGGCGGTGGCGACCTTTTCGAGGCTACCAAAAGCCTCCGAAAAGGGGAAGGGACGTTGTGAGGTGACGGGAGAGGGTGTGGTCGCCGTTTGCCCGCAAAATCCGGCGGGTCTTTGGGGTTTGGGCGGCGGCAGCAGGGTATGGGGGTGGGGGTTGTCGGTGGTGTTGGAGGCTGAAGTGAGGGGTATGTTTGTTTTGGGTGAAATGGAGGAGAGAAAGTGAATTAGGGTGGGTTTAGTTGAGAGGAATTTGGGCCGGGTCAGGGGTTTTGGGCTGGGTCGGGTGGTTGGGTAGTGGGTTAGGAGTTTTGGGCTGAAACAAATAAGGGTCTGGCCCAAAAATTTGGGTAAATGGATTAATTTGGTAGAAAAATGTGATTTTCCCTAGTAGTTTTCCCATTTAATTAATTTAACGATGCTTCTTTTATCCTAATTAATTTTCCAATACGTACATAGTTGATTAAGAAATAATTTTGATACGCGTAATCGCAATCCTCAATTGATAGAACAATATTTAGGAAATGTTATAGCGATACGATAAAATTTCATTTAGAATAAAAGTTACTATACCAATAACTTGTTAAAAAGAAAGAAATTATAAAATATTTTTGGGATGATTTTATAAGATGCAATATTTTAGTAATTATTATTATAAAAAATAAAGGAAACCATTTTAAAATGATTATTGGTGCCAAAATTTATGAAAAATTAATATAGAAATAAGAAAATTATTTTTGGAAAAAGTCCTCGGGATTAAGAAGCATATAAAAATTAATTATGGGAAAAAGGAGGGCCAAAATTGGGTGTCAACAACTTGCCCCTCTTCGAACAAAGATGATGAAAGAGTCTTTGGGCGAAGATGTTGACGTAAAGCCAATTTTGTCTCGACTGGAAATAAAATCCAATTTTTGGAAAGGTCGTACCTATAAAGAGAAAGGTTATTGTCATTATGAATTCGACCGAACTCTGGTCTCTGAGTTGCCTACATATCTCGGGTTTCACGAGAATCAGGCCAATGTAGTTCAAAAATTTTGAGAGGTCCTCAAAATTTTGCCCCAGTGTTGGTTTTATGTCGACATTGGTATTTTTTTTTTTTTTTTGCAGTAAAGGGGAAGATGATCTTGGCACGAATGGAGTGGGTATGGCCATGATCGAAATTGAGCTGCCTACGTATCCCTAAGGAAATGGGAATTAGGGCGATTGCAGTCCTGAATAGAGGATTATGGTAAACTTTGAGGCAGTCCTCAAAATTTGCCTCAGTGTACGATTTATGGTTGACACTGGTCTCTTAGTTGAGCTTGGTAGGTTATTTCCTAGATGACAATAATCTTTTCAAAATGGGTGCACTTTCACAGCCTCCCGATTATAAATGTGGTGCACAACACACCCATAAATGAGACCCTACTAGGTGCATCTCGCATCTTTATAAGATCACATCGAATTGCTGGATGGAGGTAGTCCCTTTGGTATCTTCTAGTGGGAACTCTAGGAGATAGAGAAAGGGGTATCGATGCTTGTGAGAGCAGGTGTACTCTGATTTAGAAATATGGACAACTGATTGTAGGAATTGGAGTCGGAGTGCTAGTCTTGAAACTCTGGCTTGTGAGTTTGGTATTTCTCATCAAGCATTGCCTCAATCGCTGCTTAGAGGTAGTTCCACGTTGTAGTGTGTCATCCTGCAAAACAGGTAAAAGGGGTTACAAAGTACCTGTTGAGGCTCAAAACTGTAAATTAAAATTGTAATGTAAAGAGCAGAGTGTAGATATCCAAACGATTGTTGACGTCTCCATTTTGCGGAGTGGATGTACTGTAGGTGAAATAACCTTGGGAAGTAAAGCCTCCGGTTGGCGGGGCAACACTTAAAAGCAAAGCCTCTCGCCTGGCGGGGCAACACTTGTAAAGTAAAGCCTCTCGACTGGCGGGGCAACACTGTAAAGTAAAGCCTCTCGACTGGCGGGGCAACACTTGTAAAGTAAAGCCTCTCGACTGGCGGGGCAATACTGTAAAATAAAGCCTCTCGACTGGCGGGGCAACACTTGTAAAGTAAAGCCTCTCGACTGGCGGGGCAATACTGTAAAAAAATAAAGCCTCTCGACTGGCGGGGCAACACTTGTAAAGTAAAGCCTCTCGACTGGCGGGGCAATACTGTAAAAATAAAGCCTCTCGACTGGCGGGGCAACACTGTAAAGTAAAGCCTCTCGACTGGCGGGGCAACACTTGTAAAGTAAAGCCTCTCGACTGGCGGGGCAATACTGTAAAATAAAGCCTCTCGACTGGCGGGGCAACACTGTAAAGTAAAGCCTCTCGACTGGCGGGGCAATACTGTAAAGTAAAGCCTCTCGACTGGCGGGGCAACACTGTAAAGTAAAGCCTCTCGACTGGCGGGGCAATACTGTAAAATAAAGCCTCTCGACTGGCGGGGCAACACTGTGAAGTAAAGCCTCTCGACTGGCGGGGCAATACTGTAAAAATAAAGTCTTCATTGGGTGAATCAGCCGTGACATCTCCATTTGGTGGAGCGATCTTTAATGCAAAATGAGGATGTTAATGGCATGCATGCTTATGATTGATGGAGTTATGATGATGCTTGCTATGATGCAGCCTCCGATTGGCGGAGTGTGTTTTGCTTGCTAATATACATTTTTCTGATTTGGCAGAGCGTCGCTTGCTTGTTTACGTACAGGCTCCAATCGTCAGAGCGTCGTTTTGTTTGCTTATGTACAAACTCCAATCGGTGGAGCATCGTTTTGTTTGCTTATATGCAAGCTCCAATCGACAGAGCATCGTTTTGTTTGCCTATGTACAAACTCCAATCGGCGGAGCGTCATTTTGTTTGCCTATGTACAAACTCCAATCGGCAGAGTTTGATGAAGTCAGTCCGCGTTCTCCGATCGGCGGAGTTATTTGACGCAGTTAGATGGCAATCTCCGATTGGCGGAGTTATTTGGAAAGAGATAAACTATCCTATTTTCCTATGAGAGCTCTCTATCTTCTATACTCGATCCGGATCTCGGACGTACCTGCAAAACATAAATGAAACCCTTTAAGAATTGGAAGAATTGGGACAAAATATTTTAAAGTAGAGTAGGGGAAGAATATTCGGCTTATGGTGTCGTGATAGACGAAAGATTTCTCCAATCATGTCCCTGAACTTGACTTGACATCGTCCTGGCGATTCCTGTTTCCCTGCGCTCAAAGAAAAATTCTTAGTTTTGGGAGGGGTGTTGATTTGTGTCGGCTTGCGGACCCTGGCCTGGCCACTAGACTTCTAC
>QJPP01005271.1:0-91056 GCA_003996215.1 Jaltomata sinuosa
TCTTGTGTGTGGGATTTCTTTGTGGTGAGGGCACCAAGATGTCTGTATTGTCTATTGATTGTTAGGATAGCTGCGCGTGTGAATGTAGAATGTTCTATCATATCGGAATGACATGTTTGGATCCTTGCAAGTTAGTGTTTCACACATTCGTGTGCTACGAGGGAGCTTGATTTAATGGATTAAGATGTGGAATGACCATGAGTTGCTAGAGACATGAGTTCGTGTTCTTAGTTGAGTCGTCTTATTGTTTTATGTTATGTTGCTTGAGGACAAGCGAACGTTTTAAGTTGAGGGTGTTGATGTGCCGCTAATTTATGTCACTTTCGACTCCTTTTTACTAAGAACAATCGTACGTTTTCAAGCAACCGTTGTTGTTTTTGATATTTTTATGTTGTATTTGTAGGAAATGGAAACAAACACGGAAACGGAAGGAAATACGCGAAAAACAACATTCTGCCTAAGAGTGACGGCCTGAGTGACGGCCCGTCACACATGTGACGGTCCATCACAGTGACCGTCACACCAAGGCAGCAACTTCAGGCGGCATCACTGGTTAGCAGTGACGGTCCAGGCGACGGTCTGTCACTGGCTTGACGGTCCGTCAGCCTGGCCGTCAAGTTAAGGCAGACGCGCGTCAGCGGCTGTCCGCGTTTAGGACTCCTAACCCGTTTTGGATTTGGTTTCTTTGACTCCTATAAATACCCTATGATAGGTTTATTTTACATGTTGTTCACCCAATAGTCTTAGCATAGTTTTTAGTCGGTTTTGAGAGCAACAACACGTTTTCGTATTCTTGAATTCGTGTTCTTGATTCGTTCTTGAGTTCTTGGTTTTTCTTGTTCTTGGATTATAGAAGGGTATTTTAATCATATTGTAAGAATCTTCTTTCCTTTATTATGAATTTCGTCTTTTCTTCTTCGAGCATGAGTAACTAAAACTCCCGCAACTAGGGTTGTGGGAGCCATGGCTAAAGTAGCGATATAGATTCTGGGTAGCGACGGGTTCAATTTACATGTAGTCACGTTGTTAATCATACTTTATGTCACGTTTTCTAGTGGTTGCAAACATTAGAATATGCCTAGGTTTAATTTGTTTGAGTAAAGAGATTAAAACCGGGAAACTTGATTAACGACAAGGATTCGAGACTACCAACTCTCGTCTTACTGATTAATGCCGTAACTGGATTAATCTACTTGATGTTTAGGATTGAAAGCTAAAAAGCACATCTTTTCGAGGTCGAGAGAATAGAAAAGGAAATTTGTTTATTTGGTCGAGAGACGTTTAGACGATATAATTGACGCAATCACATCGTGACACGCATATAGAAAAAACCCGGTTAAGCCTAGAATCGACATTGTTACAACGCCATGGTGAACACGTCCCTAGTTCATTCTCTCCTACTGATTACTTCTCTACAATATTGTTGCTTTTGTTCACGTTGATTACAAAACCCCCCCCCATTTATTTATCGGAAACTATTGACCATTAGTCACATATTTCACTAAAGACTTAATCTTCACCATATTCTCTGTGGGATTCGACCCCAACCTTGTTGGGTTCTTTACTTGACTACGACCGCTTACGCTTCGTTAATTTGAGGTGTAGTTTGGGCGTTATCACTCCTGCTATGGTGGCTGACACACAGGATCAGATGAGCAAGTATATCTATGGAGTCTCAAATTTAGTGAAGGAGTGTAGATATGTTATGATATTGAGAGACATGAGTATCACCAGAATTATGACTCATGCTCACCAGATCAAGGTAAACAAGCTTAGGGAGATATCTAAGGAAAACAAAAGAGTCAGATTTGAGATTTTGAGATTTAGCCATCAGAAGTCCGGAGGCCGACATCGATCTTCCTTTAAGAAGAGGTCATCAGGACTGGTGCATTCTACTGCTAGTGTTCCTTCTCAGGCCTTCAGTCCCCATCATGTTCAATCTGGTAGGGGTACAGGCTCTTATTCTCAGGGAAGTGGTGCAAAGGTCCCTTCTTACCTCGTTTACACCAAGTGTTGGAAGAATCATCTTGGTGAGTGTCTAGCCGGTAGAGAGGGTTGTTATGGATGTGGTCAGCTTGGTCAGATGATTCAAGATTGCCCTTCAGCTAAGAAGGGACAGGGTGGTAGCAGGACTCAATCTGCCCCAGCAGCTCTAGGAGGTCAACCAGCCCAGCAGGGCACTACTTCTAGTTCTGGTAGTCAGCGCCAAAACTGTCTTTATGCCACGTCTTCTCGAGAGGACCAGGAGAGTTCACCGGATGTCGTAACTAGTATGTTGAAAGTCTTTTCTCTAGATGTGTATGCTTTGTTGGACCCCAGTGACTCCTTATCTTTTGTGACCCCTTATGCAGCATGCAAGTTTGAAATTTGTCCTGAATTTCCTTTAGAACCCTTTTGTATTTCTAATCTTGTTGGTGAGTTAGTCCTAGCCAAAAGAATCTACCAAAATGGCCCTATCTCAGTCCTTCATAGAGTCACTTTAGAGGATCTAGTAGATTTGAATATAACTGATTTTGATGTTATTCTTGGTATGGATTGGTTGTATGCTTGTTATGCCTCGGTCGATTGTCGTACTCGAGTCATCAGTTTCAAGTTTCCAAATGGACTTATCTTAGAGTGGCAGGGTAGTACTCCATCCTCGAAGGGTCATTTCATATATTATCTTAAGTCTAGGAAGATAATTTTTAAGGGTTATGTTTATTATATAGTTTGGGTTATGGACACGAAGTCCGAAACACCATCCTTTAAGTTTGTTCCTATTGTAAATGAGTTCCCAGAAGTGTTTCCCAAAAATTTGCTCGGAGTTCCTCCTGAGAAGGAGATCGACTTTGGGATAGATCTCCTCCCAGATATGAATCCTATCTCTATTCCTCCCTATAGAATGGCTCCAGCGGAACTTAAAGAGTTAAAGGATCAGTTAAAGGATCTTCTTGATAAGGGTTTCATCAGGCCTAGAATTTCTCCATAGGGTGCCCCAGTTTTGTTTGTACGAAAGAAGGATGGTTCCCTTAGGATGTGTATCAACTATCATCAGTTGAACAAGGTAATAATTAAGAATAAGTATCCCATTCCTAGGATTGATGACTTGTTCGATCAGCTTCAGGGTGCTAGTTTCTTCTCCAAGATCGACCTTAGATCTGGTTATCATCAGCTTCATGTTAGAGAGTGTGATATTCCAAAGACAGCCTTCAGAACTCGGTACGATTATTATGAATTTGTGGTTATGTCTTTTGGTCTAATGAATGCTCCTGCAGCCTTTATGGATTTGATGAAACGTGTGTTCAAATAGTATTTGTATATCTTTGGGATTGTTTTTATTGATGATATTCTTATCTACTCTTGGAGTGAGATGGAGCATGCATACCATTTGAAGGTTCTGTTGCAAACTCTCAAGGATCAACAGTTGTTTGCTAAGTTTAGCAAGTGTGAGTTTTGGATGCAGACTGTTACTTTTTTGGGTCATATTATGACTAGAGATGGTATTCGAGTTGATTCTCAAAAGATTGAGGCAGTGAAGAAATGGCCTAGACCCACTTCCCTATCTGATATTAGGAGATTTTTGGGTTTGGCTGGTTAATACATGAGATTTGTGGAGGGGTTTTCTTCTATTGCTTCCCCTTTGACTTGATTGACTCAGACGAAGGTTAAGTTTCAGTGGTCTGACCTTTGTGAGAAGAACTTTTAGGAATTAAAGACTAGGTTTACCACAGCGCCGGTATTGACCCTACCCGAGGGTTCGGATGACTTTGTTGTATAATGCGATGCTTCTTGAATTGACTTGGGTTGTGTTTTGATGCAGCGTGGTAAAGTGATTTCTTATGCTCCTAGATAGCTTAAGACTCATGAGAAGAACTACCCTACTCATGATCTTGAATTAGCAGTCGTGGTCTTTGCTTTGAAGATTTGGAGACATTACTTGTATGGTGTGCGTATGGGTGTATTCACCGGTTATAAGAGTCTTCAGTATATGTTCACTCAAAAGGAATTGAATCTGCGTCAAAGGAGATGGCTTGAGCTTCTTAAGGATTATGATATGAGTGTGTTTTACCATCCGGGTAAGGCAAACGCTGTAGCGGATGCACTTAGTAGATTGTCCATGGGTAGTGTGTCTTTAGTTGATGATGGAAAGAAGTAATTGGTTAAGGAGGTTCATAGGCTTGCTCGGTTGGGAGTTTGACTTATGGACTCGACATAATGTGATTTTATTGTTCAGAATGGTTTCGAATCATCTTTGGTAGCTAAAGTGAAGGAAAATCAAGACACTTCTCCCATTCTGCTTCAGCTAAAGGACGCAGTCCATCAAAAAAGAGTTGAGGTATTCTCCCAAGGGGGAGATGGTGTGCTTCGTTATCAGGGTTGATTGTGTGTGCCAGATGTAGATGGGTTGAGACAATAGATTTTGACTGAAGCTCATAGTTCCAAATATTCTATTCACCCTGGTGCCACCAAGATGTACCGTGATCTACGGGAAGTCTATTAGGGGAATGGTATGAAAAGGTACATGGATGGTTTTGTGGCTAAGCATCCCAACTATATGCAAGTGAAGGTAGAGCATCAGTGACCAGGTGGTATGACTCAGGATATTGACCTTCCTACTTGGAAGTGGGAAATGATTAACATGGACTTCATTACTGGTTTGACTAGTACTTGAAGGCAACATGATTCTATTTGGGTGATTGGCGACCGAATGAATAAGTCATCCCACTTCTTGGCTATTAAGACTACTTATTCAGCTGAGTATTATGCCAGACTCTACATCTGTGAGATAGTACGATTGCATGGTGTTCCATTGTCCATCATTTCAGATAGAGGTACTCAGTTTACATCTCAGTTTTGGAGGTCATTTTAGAGAGGTCTTGGTACGAAGGTAAAGCTTAGCATAACTTTTCACCCATAGATATATGGATAGGCAGAGTATCCTATTCAGAATTTGGAGGATACATTGAGAGCTTGTGTGATCGATTTCAAAGGTAATTGGGATGATCACTTACCTCTTATCGAGTTTGCCAACAACAACAACTTTCATTTTAGCATCTAGATGGCTCCTTATGAGGCACTTTATGGTCTGAGGTGTAGGTCTACTATTGGTTTGTTTGAGGTAGGTGAAGCAACTTTGATTGGTCCATATTCGGTTCATCAGACTATGGAGAATGTTTAATTTATTAGGGAGAGGTTGAAGACCGCTCAGAGTCGACAAAAATCATATGTGGATGTGAGGAGAAGGGAATTGGAATTTGAAGTTGATGATTGGGTTTTTCGAAAGGTGTCACCCATGAAGGGTGTGATGATATTTGGCCAGAAAGGGAAGCTTAACCCCCATTTCATAGGTCCCTATCGGATTCTGAGGAGAGTTGGTAGTGTTGCTTATGAGTTTGACTTGCCAACAGAACTAGAAGCTGTTTATCTAGTTTTCCATATTTCCTTATTGAAGAAGTGTGTTGGTGATCCGACCTTGATTATTACTTTGGAGGATGTGGGTGTGAAGGATAGTCTCACTTATGAGGAGGTTCCCATAAAGATCCTTGATCGTCAGATTCAGAGCCTGAGAAATAAAGAAGTCGCTTTGGTAAAGGTCCTTTGGAGGAATCAGCTGGTTGAGGGAGCTACTTGGGAAGCAGAATCAGCCATGAAAGCCAAGTACCCTCATCTTTTTCCCTCAGACCCAGTTTCCTCCTTAGTATGTCTATCCTATTCTATTCCATCAAGCTCCTCTCATGATCTTAGTATGCATGCATGTTTTTCGAAGTTGATTCAGTCATGTTTTAAGTTGCAGGCTCAGTTTTCATGTTTGTTCTTCAGATTTTATGTGTTGTTGACTGTTTGGGCTGTTTTCTCTTCACATTTCCCTTGCTTTAGTCTTCATTTAAAGACAAATGATCCCAAGAGGGAGATATTGTAACACCTCGAAAATAGAACCAGCTTTCTAAGCTTAAACCTCTGAAAAATTTCATGTTTCTAGGAATTACTGGTCCAAACTACGGACCGTGGTTAGAACCACGAGTCATGGAATGGAACCATGGTTTGACACCTGCAGTTCAACTTCTGGTCTGAGAACCACGAGCTGATTCTATGGACCATAGTTTATGTCACGGACCATACTGCCAACTCATGGAACAAAAACTAGAGATAAGTACTTCCCCAGGAACTACAACTCAAGTCTACGGACCGTAGTTCATTCTATGGCCCGTCCTGTTGACTCGTAGTTCCTCATCTACAACTTGAATGCTAAGCCTAGAACTATGGCTCAGGTGTATGGACAATATTCTATTAGATGAGTCATCTTGTTGACTCGTGGTTTGCCTTCTGCAGCCTGACTCTGTAGCCAAGAACCACGAATGGAAACCATGAGTCACGGTTTGGTCTATGACTCGTAGAATCCATCTGTGATTCCTGAAAGTCAAATTTTTCTAGCTTTTTCTTAATTAAGTCCCAGGGTATTTCAGTTATTACCCACCCTTTTAAATCCTATGTGAGGTTCTTTATGCTATTCTTAGCATCATTTCTAAACTTATTAGCCTAAGTCCCTTCTCATTACCTCATTCATCTACCAAAAGAGGAAAGTAACTTTCTCAAGCTCCAAGTCTCAAGCTCCAAGTTCAAGCCTCGTTTTCTTTCCATATTTAGTTGGGTTAGCTTCAATCAAGGTATGTGGATATTTATTTAGGGTTTTCTCTCACCCTTAAGCCTAAATCCTCAAAGCTTTACTTCGATTTAGCAATTTATGAAATTAGGGTTTCTTACCCAAATTGGGGAAAAGTTATGGGTTTTGTTTTAAAGCCTCAATTCATGATTTCTCATCTATTACCCATGCTTTAATTGAAGTTTTATAAGTGTTTCCAAAGGCCCATAAATAAAGTATGAATTTTAGCATGATTCCTTTGAATTGCATGTCTTCAAGTAAAATTTGTATGTTTAGATAACATGACCTCAGTTTTCATGAAATTGCATGCCTAATTCTTCAAGATATGATTTTAGAAAGGAAAGTATATCTTCAATTATGGTTTTGCCAAGCTTATGACTCATGATATGAATTTGTGTGACATCAAATATGTCTCTATGCTTTATGAACATATTTGACTTTAGATTTGTCATTAGTTATGATCAGTTCTGCATCCAGATATGCATCAGTATTATATGAGTTATACATATTATTTTGGCAGTAGTATTTAGCACTGAGTTGGGCAGGGTGAGAGTACTCTTAGTCCCAAAACTACGTGCCCTCGTAGGTTCTAAGTCCCCTTAGTTGGACATCAGATTTAGTGATCACGCCACAGTCATGCCTTTATAACCTGGCAAGATATATTGGGTCCTTTTGATGAGGCGTATACATCGTATTCCATGTAGCTGACATGGTCTATGTCAGTTAGAGAACCTTCCACAGAAATAGTATCAGGTTTTAAAATGCATTGACTCTTATTATGATTACATATGATATTTTGTATATCTTGCTTTGGTATTGCATTGAATCTCTTGCATTTCAGTTTTACACTTATAGCATGATTTCAGTTTTACAATATTATTTAGCATGCTTATCGCAGATTCCTGTTTAGCTCACATATTCAGTACATCTTATAGTACTGACACATATCTTGTGTTGCATCCTCTTGATGATGCATCTTCAGGTACTCCTTATCAGGCTCGTGGCTAGACGAAGTCAGGTATTCAGGTCTTCTCTGAATTATGTTTATCTTGATTTTTATCTTATGGATTGAGTTATCTAGTTTCTGTTATGCTTCCTCTATGCTTAGTTGATATACCTGAGTTATGATATGACCAAGGGTTAGCTTGGGACACTTGTGGTCGCTGGTACCGTGTTACATCTAGGGGGTAGCCTCAGGGCGTGACAAGGTTATAGTTAACCCTTCTATAATTTATGTATATAGGCTATAATTATACTAATTAGCATCCTTGGGGTGGGTTTATTAGCTTGGCACCCCCAGACCTTGTCCGCTTCTTCATGTTTGTCTTATTTTCTCTCCGATGATTGTAGTATTTGTTGTAGTTGATCGTATCACCCTTGTGGTCCTGTGTGTTCTTGTATTTGACTCTGGACCATAGATTGAGTCTTGGACATCGATATTTATTTGTAGAGCTGGTTATATTTGTCGTAGAGCAATTAGAGCCTATGTAGGACCGATAGGTTGATTGTGAGCCATTGGGATACTGTTTGTGATTGGGCATATAATTATCATGCATATAGAGAGGTTTTCTACATGTTTTACTACTTCTTTTGCTTTAGGCTGACTATTAATGGTTTTCTAAACCTTGCATGGCCCCTATGGCCCATTTTCGATAAAAATAGCTATAAAATGTTTGAAACTGATTTTCATGTATCTTCTTGGGGTAAGAGAGTTAAAAAAATTATTTTATCATATTTTTTCATACTTATACTAGACCCAGTTGAGACATGGTGCTAGACATGCTTTACTATTTATTTTAGATGATACTAGATTCAGACAGGCCGAATATGACTTGTTTTACTACTAGTTTAGGCCCAGTTATGTCCGGGAACCCTTGTTGGGGGGTTTTTTGAGACTTGATTCACTGTTTTTGACATGGATAGACTCAGGGCTTGCACTTTCAAGATTTGGTTACTGGCTTGGACCTGGATACACTCCGGACGACTATATTGAGATTATTAGATTTAGTATGTGGTCGAGGACCTCCATAGACCTTGCCGATCGGGACTAGGGGCTACGTGCTGAGTGTGTCGGAGGAGGGGTATACGGTGTAGTTGAGGTATATAGGTCATGTCCTTTTATGGATACTATGTGCTGGGCTCATAGGCGCTAGAGGAGGTATATATAGGGTTACTATTCCACCTTGTTTTCACTATTGCATCATATGATTCATTTGCGTGAAATTCCACCCTTGTTTGATGTTTGCTGAGTGCATACTCCAGTAGTATGGGATGCCGGAAGGCTTGTCTTCACTTGTATGTGTTCCTCAACTGTATGGGCACCCGTTGGGATAGTATGTAGACTTGTTATTATCCTATCGCGATTCTGGTTATGATTATGGTTACATTTGGGTTCTTACTTGATTATTTACATTTGGGAGATTGTGTTGCACATACTTCATGGTTACACTTGGATTATTGACATGATTTGGTTGTTAGAATTGGTTTTTAAGCATGAGTTCGTTTACTTGTTTTCGTTCTTTCCCTTTCTACTTGAGGTTACCGGTATACCGCCTTCTTCGTAAACTCTCTTGATATATATTGTTATTGCAAGGACCCCGGGTGCGTTCTTTCTTTCCTTCACTTGTGTCTATGAGATATATATTTCTTGTAGCTAGCCAAGTATTTTATTTTCTTCTTGTATTCTTTTGTGCTAGCCTTTGTGTACCTATTCGTTTCTTCTGTGACTACTTGTTTCTTTTCTGCTATATTATTGCTCTTATATCTCATATGCGCTCAGTCGGCCTATGATTCCTACTGGGTTCCCGCTGCTTAGCAATTGGTGCTCATACTATACCCTGTATCTTCCTTGTGCAGATCCTAATATGGGCCATCACCGCTGATTTGTGGAGACTCGTACGGGCTGATTTTTGGACTATCCGAGGCTGAGGGTGAGCTCTTGACGACCGGGGCTTAGCTTTTAGCTCATCTTTTGTATCTTGTACTCTTTTGTTATTCAGAGACAGATGTATATATTCTTTTAGATCTTTTTCACTCTGTATATTTAGTACCAACTTCTATACTATGATACTAGGACATGGGTTTGATTTAGTTTCAGTTTATATATATTCCAGTTGCTTATTCCTTTTCTTATCTCTTGCTTCCATTTTATTTATATTGTTCTCCTCTTGCTTGTTAGATAGTTGCCCATTACTAACTATTCCGGGCTACGGGGATTGGTTCGCCTACAGGGGGGTTGTAGGTGCCATAATGACCAAGAAATCAACACGAGATTTGTTTGGAACCCTTTGAACACAAACTAAACATGATACCCAACTTAAAATAGTATTCCATACTCTATGGAATCGACAAAACGGCCAGCGTAGATCGTATTGACAAAACTTTGACAGAAGTCAACACTTTAGCTAAAAACACCAAAATCCACCCAAGCACCCAAAATGAGTTTGAAAGCCTTGAGACCTGAACTAAAGGTCCTACTAGCCCAAAATCCATATTTTGAAGCTAACGAAACGAACAGAATTCTCATCCGAGTCCATTAACTAAGAATGTTGACTGAAGTCAAACTTCTTAACTTTAAGATCTCCAAAACATTAAAACCCTTCTAAAACCTAACTGAACACCTCAAGAATCGTGCCACCCATCCTCACAGATCACAAATAAATATATAGAAGCTACAAGAATGGTCAAAGCGGTAAAAATTCATGAAAAAGTGAAAATTGAAAGGAGGGTCATTACATTATCCATTACTAAAAAGAACTTTCGTCCTTGAAAGTCAAAGAACAGAAAGTACCTGAAATTTAAAAAAGGTGAGGATATCTGGTCTACATGTCGAGCTCAATTTCCCAAGTAGCCTCCTCGATTGGATAATGATCCCACTAAACTTTAACCGATGGAATCTCCTTAGACCTTAACTTTCTGAGGTGTTTGTCTCGAATAGCAACAGGCTCCTCCTCGAAAGCCAAAGTCTCATCTAACTGAATTGAATCCCACTGAAGCATATGAGACTCATCCCGAATGTACCACCTCAACATATATACACGGAACACATGGTGAACACCCAAATGATCTGAAGGTAAAGTTAACTCATAAGCCACATCCCGAACACATTCCAAGATCTCTAAAGGGCAGATAAACCTAGGTTTAACCTTGTCTTTCGTCCAAAACCTCATCACGCCTTTCATTGGTGACACCCAAAGGAATACTCTATCTCCAACCATAAACTCCATGTATTAAACTCTCCAATCAGCATAGCTCTTCTGCCTGCTCTGATCTGTACAAAATCTCACCTGAATCACCCGCACTTTATCCATAGAGTAACACAATAAGTCATTATCCCAAGATGGTCATCACATAAGACCGATACACTCGATCCACTACTAAAGAATCACATATAGGAGAAGATACTTGAATAGGCATAGGAAAAGGCTCACAAAACAAATCCGAGTGAGTAGTAAAATAGGCAGACACATAAGAATATGTACACCTTTGATCAAATAACACAAAAGCTGGCTGACACAAAAGCTGGCTGATGACAAATGGAGATCATACATGTGATGATGGCATCTTAAGCCTCAGCCTTTGGCCCACTTAGAAAAACATATAGGTTACCGCATCTGCCCTCGGACTGAGAACCTTCTTGACTACCTGCCCTGCTAGACTGAACTCTACCTCTATCACCTTAGGGACTACCTCTACTATCCTGCGCTTCACCTCTGGCTAGTGGCGCTGGAGCCCTGAGGGTCGTAAATTGCTGCCTGCCATGCCTGATCCTAGGACAATCCCAAGAAAAGTTCCCCAACTTACCACACTCGTAGCATCCTCTGTTAGACGTACCCTGATGAGAAGAAACTGTTGAACAAGACTGGCCACCACAAATTAAATATCGAGAATGAGAACCCTATGAAGTCTGACCTGAACCTTGGCTGCTCTGACGACTGTGACCCAAATAATCACCCTCGGTATTCTGTAGCATTGACTAAATAAGCCTACTAGGCTGAAAGTGCCTGGACGAGCCTACTAGGGTGAAAGTGCAGATGGTAACCTCTACCTGGGAAACCCCTACCTTGAGACTGAGAACCGCTGAAACTTTCCTGATGATAGTGCCTCTTATTGATGCCTCCATAGGCCTCATGATATATCTCCTCAATAGTCTGTGCGTGATCATCAACCTGAAGGAAAGTAGACCCTGATGCCACTAAATAATCTATTACCAAACGGAGTGGTAAAGTCAATACCCTAACAAATATACAAACCCTCTCGTGCTCTATCAGCATAATCATAGCAGCATATCTAGCCAGCTCATAGAATCTTATTTCATACTCTAAAATCGACATAGAACCCTACAGAAGATCTGTGAACTCATTCCACAACCTCACTCTCATTTTCTGAGGCATATACTTCCAAAAGAAAGCCTTGAAGAACTGAGCCCAAGTCATCAGAGGTGACCCAACTAGAATACACTTGATTTAATCTCTCCATCACTATTTAACTCGCCCCTCTATCTGAAATGTGGTGTAATCCACCCAATGCGACTCCACTAAACTTAGGTTATGCAACCTTTCCGGACAACTTACAAAATATTCATAAGAATCCTCTCTAGGAGCACCAGAAAACCTTAAAGGACCCAATCTGATAAATTGACCAAACATCTTCTTCTCCTGGTAGTCATCATTGGTCAAGCTTCAATTGGCTGAGCAATAACCGACACTGACAATACCTTTAGACGGGGAGCCATAACAATTGGTTGCACTCCTGAACCCTAAACACCCTGGTGCTACTGCCTGAGCTGAAGTTTGTTCCTCATCTCTGACCTGAGGACCACTCAAAGAACTAGGCAATGCCCCTGCCTATGACATACCTTCTAGAAAGCTCACAATCCTAACTATGGTGTCTTGAAGAACTAGCGTGGCCACAAATCCTATTGGTGGCTGGGCTAGTACCAGACCCTTTGGCTGATGTTGTAAGTCCTTTACGTCTACCTCTGGATCACGTGATGAATCTCTAGCTTGGCCTCGAGTTATTGTTGTAGCTCATGCCCAGCCTTGACCTCTAGGTCGACCTCTCCCCTGACCCCTAGCTGGGGCCCTAGCTACGAGCATAGGAGCCTTGTCCTTACCCAATTACAATCTTGTCCTAACCATCTGCGAAAGAGTCCAACAAATGATATTAAGAAGTTTATATAGACAAGAACGTATGATAAGGAGTCAAAAGAGGGGATTTTCTAAAGAATGCCATATAGCCTCCAGAATATAGGATATAAAAGTTATTTTACCAATCTAGAAGACTCTACTAGGAACATACTCTTGTATTAGTAAGACCGGTGAACCTAAAGCTCTGATACCATGTTCACATGACCCAAATTTGGGCCATGATGGCACGTACTACAACCCTCCAGTAGGTAAGCTAAACCCAAGCCATATACTGAAAGTAACAGCTAGTAAGAGTAGTAAAGAAGCTAAAAATAAGAAGAATAAGACACCATGTATAGATACATATATAACAGGTACAAAATATGCAGACATGGGCCCTACAGAAACTAAAGAAGGACCAAAGATACAAGCTAACCAACCCCAGACCTGGTGTCACCGGTACACGAGCCGCTAAGGTACAAGAGTAGAACTATACAATACAATACATAGCTATCTGGTAAATACAAAATATAGATAGTAAGTAGAAGAAGGAAAGGGGTAAGTCTCCGAACACCGAGAGTTCACCACAAATTCGATCAACAAAAGTCCTCAAATGAGCTGAAACCTGTGAGGGTGCCTCGTACTGGGCTGTGCATCAGAAAAAGATACATAGATCTTCTAAAGAATGCCATATAGTCTCCCAAAGATAGGATATAAATGTTATCGTACCAATCAACAAGAATCTATTAGACACTTACTCTTATATCAGTAAGACCAGTGAACCTAAAACTCTGATACCACGTTGACATATCCCAAATTTAGGCCATGATGGCACGTACTACAACTCTCTAGTAGGTAAGCTATATCCAAGACATATACTGGAAGTAACAACTAGTAGGAGTAGTAAAAAAAACTAAAAATGAGAAGAATAGGACACCGTGTATAGATACATATATAACAGGTCCAAAATATACATACATGGGCCCTATAGAAACTAAAAAGGACCAAATATACATGCTAACCAATCCAGACCTGGTGTCACCGGTACAAGAGCCGCTAAGGTACACGAGTAGAACTATACAATATAATACATAACTGTCTTGTAAATACAAAATATAGAGAGTAAGTAGAAGAAGGAAAGGGGTAAGTCTCCGAACACCGAGAGTTCACCACAAATTCGATCAACAAAAGTCCTCAAATGAGCTGAAACCTGTAAGGGTGCCTCGTACTGGGCTGTGCATCAGAAAAAGATGCAAAAGTATAATATGAGTACAAGAACACGGGTATTCAATGGACATCATAGGCTGACCGAGCCTAGGAGAAAAAATATACAATACAAATAAAAGAAAAAGAAATCCACACACTGGATGTTAACCTAGCAGTCTAAAATATATCAGGGATATAAATAAAATACTAACAGTAATACACTAATATTATATATATATGTATATATAAAGGGTGAAGTGTAGTATCAGATGAAGCAATGCAATATGTGGCCAATGCAAAAAAATAAAATCCAAAATTATCCCTCTAGCCACTAGAGCTCATCAACAAATGCATAAAAGTAAAAACTTAAAATATATACCTTGGGTCACTTGAAATCATGTCTCGGGCTCAAGTACTGAAAAGTAAACTGAGGAAAAGACCGAGAGTGTCCCTCGGCCCAAATTTCAAAGGTGGTACAGTCTTTCCAAACAAAAAATTAGTGATAAAATTATACAAATCCTTTTGTAACCCAAAATCATTAATAAGATGGTACAATTTCCTCTTTAAAGCCGAAAAACTAGAAACAAGGGTGGTACTATCATGACCTAATTAATGGGATCGTGTTGGCACCTACTCGACTCTATCTCGATAGGAAAAACCCGTACCATCATTCCCCTTTAAACATAAGTTCTAAAGAAGAAAATATTCATAAATGACATTATCAATTTAAAAATGCAAAATCATCTTCCTTTCTTCAAAATATTACAATTTTTCCAAGGATCTAGTTTAGATATGTTAAAATGCTTCTAATACAGAGTAATGACAAATGAAAGACACAACTTCTTCCCAAGGAGAGAGATACATAAAAGTTAATGATGAATATCTGTCACTTCAGCTATAAATTTCAATAATTTGTAACACACCTACATCCCAAAAAGGATGTAACAAGAGTAGTATCAGTACACACATGTACTCGTAGGCATTATCGATCAACTTAGATTAGTTTAGGCAACATGAAATAAAATCAACAAAATCCATAAATAACTTCACGTAATAACTTTATGCCACTTATTCAGACCTCACCATATTACCTGAACTAGTCAACAGAAGATTACAGTTTTCTATATTTTAGATCAGTTTCTAGCTATGATCCCTAGATATTTCCTTTTACATATGATAATTACAAAGATCACAAACACAGTTACTAATGCCTAGCACCAACGTGATTACACATGCTCATTTTCACTTGCCCAATAGTTTAACTATCATGGAATATTACGCTCATGACACCTATTATTTTTGTCACGACTCAAAATCGATACATGATGGAACCTACGATAACTCTCCAGTAGGTAAGACAAAACACTAGAATATAACAAAATGTAATGGCAAAGATAAATAATAAGAAAAGCTAGAATGAGACAAATGGGCCACCACGTATATATATACATAAAAGGTACAAAATATATAGACATGGGCGAAAACAAAAGAAATACAAGATACCAACCCCTGACTTGGTTTCACCCATATAAGATCCTCTAAAGTATGGCAATAGAACTAAGCAATACACCACTATCTGGTACATATAAAATATAGATAGTAAATACAAGAAGAAAAGAGGTAAGTCTCCGAACGCCAAGAGATCACCATAATCTGGTCAACAAAGCTACTCAAATAAGCAGGAAGTCAGTGAGAGTGACTCATACTAGCCGTTGCATCAGAAAAAGATGTAGAAGTATAATATGAGTACTAAAACACGAGATACTCAGTAGGTATCATAGGTCGACTGAGCACAGAAGATATTATATAATATAAATGACATGTAAAAGTAGTACAGTCTTTCTCGATCAAAAATTAGTGATAAAAATTACAAAATCTTTCTGTAACTCTAAATCCTTAGAAAGATCATACAAATTCCTCTTTAAAACTGAAAAACTAGTATTTTCCTTAAAATTGTACCACAATCCATGTGTATGTATGTATGAATTTATACGTTTTTATATATATATACATGTATGTAAAGGTTACACCAAATAGGGTAGACCACCCTCCATACCATAATCATACTAACCTGGAGTTTAGATAGTCCAAATCCACAACCTCGGGCCCATAATATCATAACAAAAGGAAAATACAGAAGATAAAAGAGATAACAATAAGAGCCGATAAAAGATAGATAATATAACATGAAATCCTCCCTTAAGATTGTACTAGAGATCCCTAATCTAATTCGAACACTATAGCAAGAAACCAGAACTAAGGATTAAGAGGAAATACTATTCTAATGTCCCCAAAACAGGCCATGTATTCAAAATTTGATATAACCTAACCCTAACTAGCTAATTCCCCTGACCAATCATGAAATTTATAAAATATACTACCTGACAAAGCTAAGTCTAAAAAAGGAAAATTGTAATCTACCTCAAAGCCGAACAACAATCACGAACTATCACGCAAAAGCCTTCCCCTTTCATAAATCCTCAGATCACTGCCACACTCTAAAATAAATGATCTACAAGTTAATATGGAACTGATGATACCCATACTGATAATTTATATTTTAGGCCAACTATTGGGTCAAGAATTGACCCTCGAGGCCCGTCGGCGAATTCAGAAATGAATTTCACAATTATCTTCCTCACGAGGTAAGAACCACATGCCAAAATTTGGGCAAAGATGAAATTGAATTTGTACTTCAAATGGTCCAAAAATCTCACTTTAATGGAGGAAAAACCCAACCATTTACGACCCAAACTGTGAATAAAAGATGAAATTAAAGCTAGAAAGAGTAATAGAACATAAGGGGGGAGATAGTTTACTTACTAGTATAAGAAATCATCAAGAATTTTCCAACCACACTCTCCATCGAGATCTCAAAGCTATGGAAATATCTTTGGAAATAATTGAAATTAAATGAAGGAAAAGGTCATTAAATGACCAGCGATTATTGCTCCTGCAGAAGATTCATCGCAGCGCGATGCCACAGGAGAATTGGAATATCTGCAGCAATGGAGACCTCCTATTTGCTCAGGCTCTGCTGGATATAGCTAAGCACATAGGCGTGATCATGCAACAGCTATTAAATGCCACAGGAGTAGAGATGGGTGCACAATCCACCTTCCACAGGAGAGAGCCTTACATTGTAGGAATGGAGGCTGCAGACATCACCAACCATCGCTAGTGAATCCTAATCACCACAGGAGTGGCTCCGCTAGTGTGAGCCAAGCTCCACACGAGCAGCTGCACTAGCACTAGCTACATCACCAACTCAACCAAATTTCCTAGTCCCTGAATTGACCCTCGAGATTCAGTCAACGTCCCATGAACACAAACCAAACATACTACCTAACTAAAAATGGTATTCTAAACTCAATGGAATCAATGAAATGACTAACGAAGTTTACCTTGACAGATTGTTGACCTAAGTAAACACTTTAACCAACAACACTAAAACTTACCCAAGCACCCAAGACGAGTTGAGAATTCTTATGACCCGAATCAAAGGTCCCACTAGCTTAAAATCCATGTTCCAGAGCTAACGACACTTATATAATTCTCATCTAATTCCATTTACTAAGAATGTTGATCAAAGTCAAAGTTCTCAACTTTAAAAAGCTCCAAAACAGGGGATCCTTTCTAAAATCCAATTGAACACCTCAGGAACTCTACTACCCATATCCACAAATCACAAATATAGTGTAGGAGCTACAGGAAGGGTCAAAATGATAGAAACATATAAAAACACGATAACGACCAGGAGGGTCATTATAATTTTTCACAAAGACATTACCCATAATCATAGTCAACCCAGCAACAAAAGCACAACAATGCCAAATACTTGATCTTCAGAATCAAGTAGTCAATAACAACCAAGTAAATAATGAAATTCCAGACATATTAATGTCAATCAATATTAGACATATAAGTCACAAAAAACAAATATAAGAAGTCATCACAAAACTCTACAAGTATAATGCAATCATAACACAATCACGAAATCATATCCATACTAAACCACAACTATATAGTCTCTGCATCTCATTTGTCTTACTCTGTACCATATCTGAGCACACATCTATCACACTTTTGTACACACATGCTAAAGGATCTTATTTTTTCCCAACTAGTCGTGACCTATATTAAGTTGGTAATCTACCAACTTATTAAGCCTTTATTCATGAATTATTGTCCTTTTTTAATGAGAATTAAATGTACTTATTGCCTTTATTTTTGTAAATACAGCTACTCTTGGTCAAATGAATAAATAAAAGGATTTGAACATAAGTAGCTTAAAAATAAGTTAAAGTACAAAGATGATCGGAAAGAACAGTTTTGTCATGAAGGGAAAAATGAATTGTGAGCCACAAGAGGACACTTGCATTTTGCAGGTGTCAATGCACATGAAGGATCAAAGTATATTTGATTAATCAAATGCATTCAAGCCGCACATTAAGAAGGATGATCTCCCCTCTCTTTGCACCCGACGTCACATCCCACAAGGACATCACTGCCTAAGAAGTTGGGCACCTGCGAGCCACACAACACGAAGTGTGATTGTAGGTGCATTCACACTTGCTTCACACTCGCCTCAAAGGACAATTTTGTCCAATTATACAATGATGCAATTAGGAAGGTTCTAAAATCCTTTTTGGGATTTGTACCTTGAGGATTCATCAATTTTTAACTTCCCAAAAATATATTGATAGAGTACACTTTCTCTCTTCTTTTTCTCTAGTAGAAACACCATTGTAAAGAATTTTGAGCTTGGAATTTAAGCTTAGCTTGCATAATGAATGGTATCTCTTCTCTTATTCCTTTTTGATGAGTAGCTAAATCCTATTCTAAGGGTATGTGCATGATGGGTATTTGAAATTGGGAATGGGTGTTGATTATTTAAGCTTATAATTGATTATTGAGTATGGATCTATTGAATTCTTCATGTTTTAATTATAATATTGATGATTGCAAACATTAATTTAGTTTACTAATTTTGTACTTGCTTGAAGAAGGAGTTCATAAATTGGGTAAGAATTCAATAGTGGGGATTTGAGATTTTCACCACAAATCAAGGCTAGAAATAGTTTGATTATAGGAAATACTCATCTAAGAGTCAAATCAAGAGATAGTTTGACTCACCCAAGGGTTAATTGGTTGGTTTGATGTTAAACTATGGGGCTTGACCAAAGACCATAGTAAATATGCTTAGTAGGTTGAAAAACTACTAAGTGTAGCTTAAACTAAGCTACCCATGCTCTCAATTGAAAGTTTATTTGAATAATCAACACATATCCCATAGTAAGACCCCATCGGAAGCACACCCCTAGTCTTCCTTCTCTTGATTTCATCAATTGTATTTAAATTCTCTCTTGTTACATTGCGAATTTCAAATTTTCCCAAACCCTTTTCCCTCCAATTTTACTTTTACTTGCTCGAACAACTATGCTAGTGAATAAAATTTTGACATTTAGTGGCAAGCCATCGTCCCATTCTCCATGGATTCAACCCCGATATCCTATTGGGTTACTTACTTATTTTGGTTGTTGATCGTTATCACCTTCTTTGGGAGAGTGCTTTTAAATATCATAAAAAATAGTGATGTTTCTGGGGAATGGTTTTTGATTTTCCATTTCATTGTCATTTAATTAACTTTTGTTAAGTCTTTGTTCTCTTTTACTTTTTATTTTTTGTGTTGTTTTGAATAGGTTGCCCGTGATTCAAGAGAGTTATCAAGAAAGTGTGGACAAATTCATAGATGTAGGGGATGTACCTATTATTCATGGCTCCGTGGGTCCCATCCGACTACGTCCATGTTACGAGCACAATGTTGCATTTGATACAAATGAAGGGACTATTTGAAGGTCTGGCTGACAAAGATGCCAATTGACCTATCCAAAAGTTTGTCAAGATTTTTCATCCCTTCAACTTCCATAACATAACTCAAGACTTGATCCGACTTTGGTTGTTCCCATTTTCTCTTATGGGTGAGACAACTGCATGGCTTGAAGAACTCCCATAGGGCTCCATTACGACTTCGAATTGATTAGGTGAAGCCTTCTTGGTAATATTTTTCCACCCACACGCATGATGCAACTGAGGGACAAGATTACCAATTTTTGACAACTATCAGGTGAGCCATTGCATGAAGTATGGCTGAGATTCAAGAAGAAGCTATTGTTATGTCTAAACCATAGTTTTCCAGAAGGGGTCCTTCTCCAAACTATCTATCGAGCACTAGACTCTATGACCAAATCAGTGGCCCATAACATTGCAGGTGGAACTATCATGAACCAAAACTATGGCCTTGCTTCGGCTCTCTTAGATCAAATAACAATAACTAATAGAGCATGGAATAGAAGAGATGCCAAAGTGTCATTAGGTGTTACTTCCTCCATAATGACTAATGAGATGAGGAAAAAAGAGGAGGAGATAGATGAGACCATGGCCAAAATAATTACTCAAATTGATTTGTTGGCCAAGCATATGATGGGAGCTGGGACCAAAAGTGTTAATACCGTGGGTACTTATAGTTCAAAAGAACATGATAAAGTTGGTGTTTACACATCGGGGGATAAGGAGCTTTGTTATCTATAGGCGAGTTCTCTCCCTGGGTACCAAGGTGCCAATCAAGGCACTTGGCCATGATGGGATGAGAATCAAAGTTGGAGAGATTGTGAGCGAGATCGTGAAAGGGAAGGTGATTGGTATAATCACCAAAGAAATAACCCTTACATACCTCTACCCAAGGCAAATGCTTCTCCATATCAACCAAGTTTGAGTAACCCCGTACATTCCAAGTTGAAAGACATATTGTCTCAAGTGCGGAAAAAGGTTGAATGTATGGAAAATAGGGTGAAAGATTTGAAAAGCGAGGTATCTACTCTTCATCAAATGATGAGCTCACACTCGGCATCAATCAAGTATTTAGAGGCTCAAATGAATCATCTCTCATCACAAATAAACCCTTCTTTAAAAGTTACCCTTCCTAGTGATACTCTTGCAAATTCAAAAAATGATGGCCATGTAATGGCAATTATCACTAGAAGTGGAAGGATGCTTGATAGATTGAGGAAACCAACCAAAAAGTTATACTTGAAAAGGGTGACAAGATAGCCAAAGAAGTGATTAAGCAGAATAGTGATGTAATTCCAGATATTAGGGTGAAGCTTAGTGCATCCAATGTGGTTGTTAACGATGATAGTCCAAATGAGAAGAAGGATGAGATTGAGTCACCACCTCAAATTGCGATTGAGATAGAGGAAGAAGCCCCTAATAAGCCAAGGTCATTGCCTAAAGGTCCTCCCTCATATCCTCAGAGGTTAATCAAGAAAAAGGAAGATAATCAATTCCAAAAGTTTGTAGACATATTTAGCAAACTATCTATCAATATTCCTTTGGTTGACTCTCTTATGCAAATGTCGGGCTATGCTAAATTTATGAAGGAATTGCTGAAGAAGAAAAGAGTGATTGATGTGGGGATGGTAGAAGTTCCCCATAGTTGTAGTGTTGTCATGACAAGAAATATATCTCCCAAATGAGAGGATCCCAGAGCTTTTACCATCCCTTGTACCATACGTGTATTCTTGTTCAGAAAATCCTTGGGTGACCTCGGAGCAAGAATCAATTTGATTCCCCTTGTCATCTTCAAAAAGTTGGGTTTAGTTCCTCATAAACCCATACCTATGAGGTTGCTAATGCCTAAAATTCAATTAAGTTCCCAGTGGGAATATTGTTTGATGTGTTGGTGAAAGTGGACAAGTTCATCTTGCCGACTGATTTTGTGGTATTAGATTGTGATGTTGACCTAGAGGTCCCTATTATCTTAGGGCGACCATTTTTATCTATGGGACAAGCCTTGGTCGATATTGAGTTGGGTGAATTAAAATTCTGAGTGGGGAGCGATGAGGTCACATTCAATTCTTGTCAACTAATGAAGCCCCCGGACGAATATCGGGTGGTGTCCATAATTGCTACCACGGATGAGATGATTGGTAGAACTTGGGGAGATGAACTTGAAAACAAACCACTGGAAGGTCAGCTTGTTATCTATAAAGATAATGAGAAGAAGGATCCCAGGATAACGATCAAGCCTAAGCCTCCATATGTGGTAGACATAAATATAAATCCAAATGACACCCTTCAAGTGTCCATCTCTACGATGTTGTCAACTTGGACACGAGAAGAGGTAATTAAGATCTTGAAGAAGTCTTCAAGAGTTTCGGTTGGGAGTATTCCAATCATATTGGCAAGAAACTAAAAAATGGTTAATAGGTGAGGTACTATCATCGCGACATAAAAAATCAAGTGCATCTTAGGAGGCAACTTATGTGTTTTTAGTTTATTTCCTTTACCTTTTGTTTTTTGGTGTATTTTAGGAATGCATGGAGATCGAAAAATTGCTAAGTGGAAGATATGTGCACCGCAGCATGCATTTCACATGTGGCACTTTGCGGTTGCATGTGGCATCGCCCCTGCTGATGATAAGTTGGTATTCTACCTACTTTTTTATCTTCTAATCTTATGATTTTGCTAGTATAAAGTGGATAAATAGTGCAATTTGACATGGATTACTTCTATTTTACAGGTTTGTGTGTTTTAGAAGTGTTCGGTAAAGATTCGAGTGAAAACAAGTCAAATGGAGCAAAAAGGAGCTGCTAGTCACTTAGCATCAAATTGGCCATCGCGACCGCGAGAGTGAGATCACGCAATTGCAATGCACAAAAAATCAAAGCCACGTGACTACGAGAGTGGATTCATGCGACTACGTGGAAGGAAATCATAGAACCTCGCGATCGTGAAGGTCATACACGCGACTGCGATGTAGGCATCTTCAGCTGAAGGACAGATTTGGAAATTCCCACTTTTGGAAACTCCAATTCACATAAAACTCTTCTCAGCCGATTGGGAACCTATCTTTGGCAAATTTCACAACCCTTGACAAGCTTGGAGAGCAAGTTCATTAACCAACACCATAGGAGTGAAGATTTGGATGTTCCTTATTGTAAAAATCTTTAGTTTTCATTCTTCAACTCTCGTTCATAATTGCTAATTTATAGGTGTAATTGTTGAATTGAGATTTGGGTTTTGTATTAGAGATAATACTAAATTTAGGTATATATTTCTTATCTTGTGCTTTCTCGTGATTAATTATGTGGGTCTATTGAATCTTCCATGCTTGAATCTTATAGTTGATGGTTGCAAACATTGACTTAGCATACTAATTGTGCTCTTGATTGACAGAGGAGTTCCTTAATTTGGGGAGGTTTAATAGTGGGGATTTGGGGTATCCACTCTAGATCAAGGCTAGAGATAGTTTGGTTGCCGGAAATTCTCATCTAAGAGTTGGGGTTACAAATAGCCTAACTCACCCAAGTTAATTTGTTGGTTATTGGTCACTCATGGTGGTTTGAGAGAACCTATGAGGATAGTTGCTTGATTGATTAAAAGACGGTTGAGCACACCTTTAGTCAAGACTGCCCACATGTTAATCGAGTGCAAGTCTTGTGAATTGAATTCCCATTCCCAATTCTCCCCTATTGTCCTTGATTGGTGAAAGCAATGTGAAAGCCATTGATCAAATCTATCTTTTATTTAATTTTGTTTTATCTTTTAGTTTAGTTAAACCCCCCAATTGATATATTTTCTCTTTTGTTCATTGAACTTCAATAAGTTCCTTTTATTCTTTATTAGCTCAATTGCAATTACATTGTTCTCTGTGGTACTGACCCCGACTCCCGACAGGAATATAAATGTGTTTTGCTCTGATGATTGCAATCACCTCCTTTGGATAGTGTATTTGAGCAATATCAATAATAAGATCATTGTCGGGGAACAATTTGGCGTATTGAGTTAGTTTAGAATTTGAGTTTATTTACTCTAGTTCAATTTTGTGAATAGTTGTTTTTCTTTTGTTTAGTTTTAGTTTGTTGATTGGTTCCATGACATCTCAAAATGATAGAAATATTGGTGGTTACATCCAGTTTATATTCCCGGCTATTGTGTTTATTGTGGAGGACCCAACCTTGGGCATAGGTGTAGAATTGTCCCCGAGGTTACCCCCTAGACGTAACATGGGACTCGAGACCACAAGGATCCCAAGCTAACCCTTGGACATAGCATTCTCAAGCATAACAAAAGATAAGCGGAAGCATAATATGGAAATCCAATAAGGGAACATAAATAAGGGTCTAAGAGCCACATAACATACAATATCCATAAAGGGAACTCGAATACAACTATGTCTGAAAGCCTCTAGTCATAACTTAAAGAGTTGCTAGTACAAGACCCTAGCTAACTCGGAGTATAGAAGTAAAGCTAACATAAGGAAAAGCATAACTAGTCCTCGAACCATGAGGACTCACCACAGCTAACTAAGGAAGTGGCCTGAGACTCTAGCCACGAAGCTGAGAAGGGGTACCTGAATCTGCATCATCAAAGGATGTAACACAATATGAGTTAGTACTATGGAATGTACTAGGTATGTGAGCAATGCATTATCATGAAGAAAACATGCTAAATGTACTTAAATAACTAAAATCATGCTTTTAAAGATAAACTGAACACAAAAACTAATACTTTCCATAAGCTGAAACATAATCATAAGTAATAAGTCTGAAATCTGAATAAGAGTCAAATGCAAGTTTTAAAAGCATAAACTATTTTTTGTGGGAGGTTCTCTAACAGACATAGACTATGTGAGCTACATGGAATCCGATTTATCCGCCCCATCGAAAGGACCCAATATACCTTGCCAGGGTATAAAGGCATTACTTTGGCGTGATCACTAACACTAATGCCCAATAAAGGGGACTTAAGACCTACGGGGGCACGTAGTTCTGGAACCTTTTGGGCACTCTCACCCTGTCCAACTCGGTGCTAATACTACTCCCAAAACATACATATAGCTCATATAATACTGGGCATATCTGATGCCAAATCTGTTTGAAAAGCATAAGGGTATATCTGATACCATGCAATTCACTTAGATTAGGTGGACATATCTAGATGTCAAACCTTTCTTAAAACATAGGGACATATCTGATGTCCAAATCTTTCATGAAACATAGGGACATATCTGATGTCCAAATCTTTCATGAAACATAGGGACATATCTGATGTCCAAAAACTGTTGGAAAAGCATAAGGACATATATGATGTCATGCAATTCACAGTCATGAATCTTAAAGCTTTGCAAGACCATAATTCAAAATATTCTTTTCTTGCTAAATTCATACTTAAAGAATTAGTCATGTAATTTCATAACTACATAGCGGACATTATATCTAATCATACCAACTTTCTCTTGAAAACATGTAAATTCATAGTTTCATGCTAGAAATCAACATTCATGCTTGGGATTTTAAAACCAATGAGAGAACCGTAATCAAATCATGAGTAATCAAGAGGAAACCATGAATTTAAACATAGAAACTGATTTCATAAACTTTCCCCAAATTTTAGGTCAAAACCCTAGTTTCATAACTTCATAAATCAAAATACGAATTGGGGATTTTGGGCACAAGAGTGAAAGGAACC
The DNA here is from genome assembly GCA_003996215.1 of Jaltomata sinuosa. Taxonomy (NCBI): domain Eukaryota; kingdom Viridiplantae; phylum Streptophyta; class Magnoliopsida; order Solanales; family Solanaceae; genus Jaltomata; species Jaltomata sinuosa. The sequence continues at coordinate 25,507 of QJPP01005271.1, forward strand.
CATTGTTAAAGACCCACATACCTCGGTGGAAGATTACCCACTTGATTGGAAAAGAATTAGGAGACTTGACTTGGAGTTTGGAGACTTGAACTTGAGAGCAATTTTCCTATTTGAGTAAGGAATGATGAACTTAAGAGGGACATAGGGTAATATGGGTGTAAACCCTTCTAAAAGTAGTCAAAACGACTTCACTTAATACATAATAGGGTGGTAAATGACCAAAATGCCCCTAGACTTTACTAAACAAAAGCTGGAAAAATTTCTGAAGTCTGTGACCACGGGTAGGACGACGGTCCATCATCCAGAAGGACAGACCATCAAAGGGATCCGTAATTCTTTGACTCAAAAATTGAGCCCCTCGAAATGCACTCCACGAGTCCGACGACGGTCCCTTCACTGAAACGACGGATCGTCTTGTTGACTCGTACTTTGCCTTAGGGAAAATTTGGTCCTCTGAACTCAGGGACTATGGTTGGGAATGACAGTCTGTCATCTAGAAGGACGGACCGTTCTTTGACTCATCTTCTATGGGACACTTTTAGGGGCTCTCTGGAAGTTGGACGACGAGTGCACACTACGGACCGTAGTCCAGAAAGACGAGTCATCGTTGGAGCTGTCATCCCTGTAAACTTGCAATTTTTATTGGATTTTAATGTAGGTAGCTGAATAGACGTACATGGTGTTACAATATCTCCCCCTTGGGATCATTCGTCCTTGAATGAAAACTAAACACGGGAAAACTGAGGAGAAAACAGCCCAACCAAACATCATAACATAGAATCAAGGGGTAATCATGAAAACTGAACTTCGTAACTTGAAAACATGATAAACTAACTTCATAAAACATGTATGCATGCTACGATCATGAGAGGAACTGATAGAGTAGGATCGGAGGAACATATTAAGGAGGGAACTAGTACCTCAAGCTAGAGCGGAATCAGAACGGAAGAGATGCGGATATTTGGCTTTCATGGCCTCTTCCGCTTCCCAAGTAACACCTTCTACAAGTTGATTCCATCATAGGACTTTCATCGATGCTACTTCTTTGTTTCTCAATCTTCGAACCTGATGATCAAGGATTTCCACGGGAACCTCCTCATAAGTGAGACCATTCTTCACTCCCACATCTTCCAAAGGAAAAATCAAGCTTGGATCGCCAACACACTTCTTCAACAAGGAAACATGAAAAACTGGATGAATCGCTTTCAACTCCGTTGGCAACTCCAACTCATAAGCAACACTACTAACTCTCCTCGAAATCCGATATGGACTTACAAATCGGGGACTAAGCTTCCCCTTTTTGCCAAATCTCATCACACCCTTCATGGGTGAAAGTTTTAGAAACACCAAATCATCGACCTCGAACTCCAACTCTCTCCTCCTCACATCAGCATAGGACTTTTTTCGACTCTGAGCGGTCTTCAACCTCTCCCGAATGAGTTGAACTTCTCCATAGTCACATGAAACGAAACTAGGCCAATCAAGGCTACCTCACCAACCTCGAACCAACTAATAGGAGATCTACACCTCCAACCATAAAGATCTCATAAGGAGCCATCTGGATGCTAAAGTGAAAACTGATGTTGTAGGCAAACTCGATAAGAGGTAAGTGATCATCCCAATTTCCATTGAAGTCAATAACACAAGCCCTTAACATATCCTCCAAAGTATGAATAGTATACTCGGCCTGGCCATCCGTCTAAGGGTGAAAAGTTGTGTTAAGCTTCACCTTAGTACCAAGACCTTTTTGAAAAGACCTCCAAAAATGAGATGTAAAATAAGGAACTCTATCCAAAATAATAGACAAGGGAACACCATGCAATCAGACTATCTCCCGAATTTAGAGTCTGGCATAATCATCCATTGTATCTATAGTCTTAACAACAAAGAAATAGGATGACTCGGTCATGCAGTTGACAATCAACATGAGCCACATCCTTAAGTTGGTAGGATGCAAGCTCAACACAATCAACACCCGCTACTTGCATAACCTCAAAGATCTTCTTCACTTCATCAATAAAGTTAAGCGGGTCCTCACTCACTTTTGAACCCCAAAACTCTGGTCGGTTCATACGGATAAAGTCATGAACCTGGGCCGCTACCCCACATTGAGGATGAGCAAGGGCATGAGCTTGTTGATTTGCCAAAGTATGAGTTAGCAGGTGAATAGCATTCCTAAACTCATCATTCATTACATCGGTAACCGGAACTTAAGGAGCAGCATTTTGAGCAGCTCGGAGAGGCATAGCACGTCGAGGCGGCATAACCTGAAATGCTTAAGATAAGGATTAGAGAAATATTAGATTTAAGCACTATCGCACGATGTGATCATGAAAGAAGTAAAGTTTTTCTAAGACATCTCATAGCTTCCCTCTCATATGTGTGGCATGCTTCACACACATGAAAATGACTCTACTCCATGCGGCTTTCATACATCCTAGGACCCTTGAAGCTAAGGCTTTGATAGCAAGTTTTTCATGCCTCGAGGTTACCCTCTTGATGTAACACGGGACTCGAGACCACAAGGATCCCAAGCTAACCCTTGGCCATAGCATTCTCAAGAATAACAAAAGATAAGCGGAAGCATAATATGGAAATCCTATAAGGGAACATCAATAAGGGTCTAAGAGCCACATAACACACAATATCCATAAAGGGAACTCTAATAAAACTATGTTTGAAAGCCTCTAGTCATAACATAAAGAGTTACTAGGACAAGACCCTATCTAACTCAGAGTATAGAAGTAAAGCTAACATAAGGAAAAGCATAACTAGTCATCGAACCATGAGGACTAACCACAGCTGACTAAGGAAGTGGCCTAAGACTCTAGCCACGAAGCTGAGAAGGGGTACCTGAATCTGCATCATCAAAGGATGCAGCGCAATATGCGTTAGTACTATGGAATGTACTAAGTATGTGAGAAATGCATGATCATGAAGAAAACATGCTAAATATACTTAAATAACTGAAATCATGCTTTTAAAGATAAAATGAATGCAAAGACTCTAATACTTTCCATAAGCCTAAATATAATCATAAGTAATAAGTTTGAAATCTGAAAAAGAGTCAAATGCAAGTTTTAAAAGCATAAACTATTTACTGTGGGAGGTTCTCTAACCGACATAGACCATGGGAGCTACATGAAATCCGATGTATCCACCCCATCGAAAGGACCCAATATACCTTGCAAGGGTATAAAGGCATTACTTTGGCGTGATCACTAAAATAAATGCCCAATAAAGGGGACTTAAGACCTACTAAGGCACGTAGTTCTGGGACCTTTTGGGTAATCTCACCCTTTCCAACTCGGTGATAATACTACTCCCAAAACATACGTATAGCTCATATAATACTGGGCATATCTGATGCCAAATCTGTTTGAAAAGCATAAGGGTATATCTGATACCATGCAATTCACTTATCTTAGGTGGACATATCTAGATGCCAAACCTTTCTTAAAACATAGGGACATATCTGATGTCTAAATCCTTCATAAAACATAGGGACATATCTGATGTCCAACAACAGTTGGAAAAGCATAAGGACATATCTGATGTCATGCAATTAACAAGTCATGAATCTTAAAGATTTGCAAGACCATAATTCAAAATATACTTTTCTTGATAAATTCATACTTAAAGAATTAGTCATGCAATTTCATAAATAAATAGAGGCCATGATATCTAATCATGCCAACTTTCTCTTGAAAACATGTAAATTCATAGTTTCATGCTAGAAATCAATATTCATGCTTGCGCTTTTAAAACCATTGAGATAATCATAATCAAATCATGAGTAATCAAGAGGAAACCATGAATTTAAACATAGAAACTGATTTCATAAACTTTCCCCAAATTTTAGGTCAAAACCCTAGTTTATAACTTCATAAATCAAAGTAAGAATTGGGGATTTTGGGCACAAGGGTGAAAGGAACCCATTGTTAAATACCCACATACCTTGGTGGAAGATTACCCACTTAATTGGAAAAGAATTAGAAGACTTGAACTTGAGAGCAATTTTCCTATTTGAGTGAGGAATGATGAACTTAAGAGGGACATAGGGTAATATGGGTGAAAACCCTTCTAAAAGTAGTCAAAATGACTTCACTTATTACAAAATAGGGTGGAAAATGATCAATATTTCCCTAGACTTAATTAAAGAAAAGCTGGAAAAATTTCCAAAGTCAGTGACCACGGGTAGGACTAATGTTCGTCGTCTAGAAGGACGGACCATCAAAGGGATCCGTAATTCTTTGACTCAAAAATTAAGCTACTAGAAATGCACTCCACTAGTGTGATGATGGTCTGTTCTCTGAAATGATGGATCATCTAGTTGACTCGTAGTTTTCCTTAAGGAAAATCTGGTCTTCTGAACTCAGGGACTACAGTTGGGAATGACGGTCCGTTGTCCAGAAGAAAAGACCATTTTTTGACCCGTCTTCTCTGGGACACTTTGAGGGGCTCTCTGGAAGTTGGAAGACGAGTGCACACCACAAACCATAGTCCAGAAGTACAAGTCATCATTGGATCCATCATCCCTAGAAACTTAGAATTTTTCTGGGATTTTAACTTAGGTAGTTGAATACGCGTATGGGGTGTTACAGGGAGGTATTCACTTTCTCGCTCCTATGATGGGCGCAATTGTTATTTGTGTTATGGTCATGACGTATATTGAAGCGAATTACCTAATGATGGTTGTCCTCTTCCTCCCTCTTGTGCTAACAATGTTTTTAGTGGTGCCCTGTATCTTAATAGGAACCAATACTTGGCAAGAGAAGAAGGCATGTGCCCCAAGCTGTACACCCTTTTGGTGTAGCTAGAAACCCAAGATGAGGGTGTGAAATCCATAAAGCAAGTCTTGGTGGACATGAGAATGAAGGAAGGCGAGGAGATAAATCATGCCATGCAATCCATGGCAGATTTGTCTACTCCTCTATTCAAATTGATGAAGAAACCCCTCCAATTCCAATCATTGAACATGTCTCCAACATTAAGACTGAGTTAATTCACTTTGGGGACGATGAGGAAGGTTTTCAAAATATGAAATCTCCCGAACGTGAGTTTGTACCGAGAATGCTTGAATCTAAACAAGGAGAGGACACAATGGATGATCATGAATTGAAGGTATCGTGGCAACCAACTATCCCAAATGTGGATCATGGTGTCGAACCCAAACGAATGGTACTAGAGTTGCAAGGAAAAGTCCAACGTTTTATTTCAAAAGACTCTAGTTCATTCGAAAGTGAGGATGTTATGAATGAGGCAAGTTTGAAGGTGAAGATGCCCAAATCTCACTCCAACCACTTTTCAACCTTAAGTTTCATTGAATGGATGAAAATCGAAGTAATCAAGATTTTGGAGGACCTTGGAAGGAGGATGGATCAAGGTTTATCTAGTTTTAATGTTGTCGTAGAAAGAAGGCAAAGCAACCTTCCTCACTTGAAGGCAAAAAAGTGCAAAATGCAAAACCTTGAAAATGGCCTTCTCATGTTCATACCTTCACCCCAAGAATGTCATCAAATGTTTGATTCAAGTTTGGGTCGAAGGATTAAATCATTCAAATAGAGGTCCAAATGGTGACATATCTTACATCGTGTTGCGATGTTAAATTGTGCACTTGATGGGAGGCAACCCATCTTTTGATTTTTTTTTTATGTTTTACTTCACTTTTTGTTTCTTTTTGATTTGTTTTTAGGTGTCCAAGGGAAGGAGAAGAGGAACCAACCATTGAAAAGCACCATAAATACCTCAGAAAAATGTGCCTTTCGCACCTGGAAGAGTGTCCATCGCATATGCCATGGCACAAGCAAATAGTAAACTGAGCAAAAATACTAGCATGTGCGAAGGAGGTGCGTTTCACACCTCCCAAATTTCCCATCACACCTGACTTTGCATGACAAAATAGTGTATGGGGAAGAAGTATAAAATTTCAGCATGAACTATGGTATCGCGATTGCGATGGGGTAAAATCTCAATAACTCTTCGCGATTACGTGAAGCACTTCGCGATCGCATGAAGTTATGTGATCTTAACTCATTGCGATCACGTGATAAGTTCACATGATCGCGAGCCAACGAACAGTTTCCAGGTAAATAAAGTTCAAATAAGACATTTCAAAAGTAAAAATTTGCTTTGAACTTGGTTCTTTTCTCTCCTAAGGCAAGAATAAAATCTTCCATCGACTTCAATTCTTTAGTAGCTTTACAACTCCTCAGTTATGGTTCATGTTTTATCTTCTTTGATGTGCCCTTATTGTGCTAAAGTGAGTGGTTTTAAACACCCAAGTGGATGTTATTTTTGCTTTCAACAATATGTTTAAATCGGGTGTTGTGGTATGAAATTATGGGTGAAATCTTGTTGGGGGTTAAAAGACTGTTGGTTTGCTGATTTTTGGGATAAAAAGTGACCCCCTTGTGGTGTAAAAATGATGAACTAAAGGGTGCAAATCACATGTTCGACAAAATGACTGAACAATTTTTTTTGGACAAGAAGATGACCCTCGCGATCGCGATGCCCAATCCCGCAATCGCGAGAAACAACTTCACTAAGCTTCGCGATTGCGATGCCCTATTCCATAATCGCGATGAAGTAATTTTTCTGAAAAAAATAAATCGGTCTCCACGATTGTGATGAAATTTTTTGCAATCGCGATGACCAATTTTTGCAGTCCCTTTAATAGCAACTCTGCCCAGCCCTATCTGGGCTCGTTTTGCCTCGCTTCTTTGGCCCATTATGTCCCAATACATTGCTTTACATGCCTATATTAGTGTTTGATAATTTTGATTCCTTGTGTAGGTACTTTAAGCTTGAAAATGGCCAAAATTGAAAATGAAGATGCCAACCAAGTGGCTGATCAGGAGTACTTTGACCAAGGAACCTTCATCTCCCTCAAGTGCTCCTAATTGTATGACCGTCGCTTGAAGAATCCAATTACGAGGCAGCGAGGTATTATGTTGGACGGATTGGAGGCAAAATGGGTTGACTTCTATGGAAAGTTGGTTGAAAGTGGGTGGTTATGCTTCACCGCTGAGCCCATCAAGGCAAACTTTGTCATGGTCCGTGAATTTTACGCTTTTGTGGATGAGACAGACTTCGCCAATAACTTGGTTGTGCAGGTTCGGGGCAAGTTGGTTTGGTTTGATCAGTGATCAGGAATTGATCAACGAATACTATAACCTCCCAAATACTGACAATGCTACATACAAGGCCCGAGCTACAGAAATGGGGACCAGTTGGTTTGTGGAGCACTTATATGATGGCATGGTCCCGCAATGGATAGAATTGAATACGAGGATTGAGTCCTCCGAGTTTAACCTTGAAGCCTGCACTTGGTTTCGATCATTTGTGCCCGAGTTATGCCTTCCAAGAATGAATCTGATGTGACCACCGACAAAGCAAAGGTTATTTGTGCTATGATGAAGGGTCTTCTGGTAAATGTGGGGAAATTGTGTCATGCCTCGAGGCTACCCCCTAGACGTAACACGGGATCTGGGGCACGAGTGCCCTAGAATAACCCTTGGTCATAGCATACTCAATTATTCATATGAAAGCATAGCGGAAGCATAGATAGAACATTAGGCAACCCAAATCCATAAATGATAAGTCAATATGAAACATTGTTTTAAAAGAGAGACTCAAATACTGGCTATGTCTGAAAAGCCGCTACACATGACAAAGGGAGTTGCTAGGACAAGACCCTAGCTAACTCGAAGTACGAAAGTAACAACCAAAAACTAACTAGAGTCATAACTAGCCCTTGAATGATAAGGACTCACCAACACTGACTGGAAATGGCCTGCGATCTCTAGCCACGTGCCTGAGGAAAGGAACCTTAATCTGCATCGTCAAGAGGATGGAGCACAAAATATGTGTCAGTACTATAGTATGTACCGAGTATGAGAGATATGCAAGATCATGATAAAATATACTTAAAAACATGTTTAAAATGATCTCTTTCGTAATAAGAGATAGCATAACAAATTATCAAGATATAAGACTTAAAACATGAAGTAAAGTCGAGATTCAAAAATAAAGTATCATATAACTTCATAGCTTGAAAATAATCATGTGGGAGTTTCTCTTAACCGACATAAACCATGTTGAGCTACATGGAGTCCAGTGTCATGCACCCACACTGAAAAAGGTTGTCCTAACCGGCCAAGGTTAGAACCATGTTATAAGGATCCTTTCATAAGCCACGGAGGGTAACGTACAGTGGCAACGTAGTTTTGGACTTGGGTTGTCTAGAACCCTCATCGCTCAGTGCTAAATACTACTCTCAACACATATAATATAAGGCTCACATACATGTGACATATCTAGATGTCAAGATTGTTCATAAATATGTTTATAACCCAGATCTTCATTCTACTCACGAATCTTGATTTAGAAAAATGATTCATGAGAATTGATGGCACATCGGGTGTCTTTCATTGCATAATAGTTCATAACTTGAAAAAACTTGCATGGCACTAGTTCAATTTCATAATAACATATACTTTCATAAAACATATGAACTAGGCACGCACTGGCTTGAAATTCATGAAAACATTCTATCAAATACCCAATTTACTTGAATCAATTTATGCATGCAGAATTTTCCATAATTAGCCTTCAATTTGAAATAGGAGTTTATATGTAAAAACTCATGAAAAATCATGCAATTTAATAGTAGTTTTATAATAAAATTATGAGAAGGCAATTTATAGCAAGACCCATAAGAATTGGGTAAGAACCCTAATTTCAAAGTTCATGAAATCAAAATAAAGATTTGGAGTTTTGGGCACAAGGGTGAAAGGAACACATTATTGAACACCCATATACCTTGATTGAAGCTAACCCACTTGAAATTTAAATGAAAAGGAGACTTGAACTTTGAGCTTGAGACTTGGAGCTTGAAGGAGTTCTTTTTCCAATTTGGTAGATGAATGAGGGATAATGAAAGACTTAGGCTAAATGGGGTAGAAACCCTTCTAGAAATAGTCAAAACGACACAATTTAGGAGTTAAAAGGATGGGAAATGACTAAAATACCCGTGGGACATAATTAGGAAAAAGATGGAAAAAGTCTACTTTCATGGACCACAGATGGATTCCACGAGTCGTAAACCCAACCATGGCTCGTGGTTTCCATCCGTAGTTCTTGGAGAAAGGAATAGGATGCAGAAGCCAAACTATGGGTCAATAGGACAGACCCGTAGAATGGACTACGTCTCGTAGACCCAAGTTGTGATTCCTGGGGACATAGATGGCCTCTAATCAGGTTCCACGAGTTAAAAGGATTGTCCATAATTCAAACTACGGTCCGCACTTCAAACTACGTTCCATAGTCTTGACTCGTGGTTCCTGGGAATCAGTCAGCCCTCAGTCTAGTTCCATGAGTTTATAGGATGGGCCATAGATTGAACTACAATCCATAGAACCAACTCGTGGTTCTCAGACCAGAGACTGATTCTGGCAGACTTAAACCACGGATCCACTCCATGACACGTGGTTCAACCCACGATCCATGGTTTGGACCCATCATTTCTGGAAAGTTCAGAATTTCCATATTTCTTAAGTTTAAAAGCTAGATCAAATTTCGGGTTGTTACAATATCTCCCCCTTGGGATCATTCACTATTCATATATTACCTTCCATTATGAAAAAAAAACACAAAAAAATGAAAAATGTTAAGATATTCATAATGATATTCGGGCTTCTACCCAGTAGAGTCCTCGAATAAAGACTAAGCAAGGAAACTTGGAGAGAAGACAGCCTAACCAACAACAAAACATGAAAACCAAGGAATAAATATGAAAACTAATCTTGCAACTTAAAACATGACTGAACTAACTTTCGAAAACTTGCATGCATGCTAAGATCATAAGGGGAACTGATTGAACAGATTATGATAGAAGTACTAATGAGTAAACTACTACATCAAGTGGAAACTGGATCGGAAGGAAAGAGATGAGGGTACTTGGCTTTCATAGCTGCTTCTGCTTCCTAAGTAGCTCCCTCAACAAGCTGATTCCTCCAAAGAATTTTTACCGAAGTGACTTCTTTGTTTCTCAACCTTCGAATCTGATGATCAAGAATCTCCACGGGAACCTCCTCATAGGTGAGACTATCCTTCACACCCACATCCTCCAAAAGAACAATCAAGGTCGGATCACCAACATACTTCTTCAATAAGGAGATATGGAAAACAAAATTAACCACTTCTAAATCCAATGGAAAATCTAACACATAACTAACGCTATCAACTCTCCTCAGAATCCGATAGGGACCTATGAAACAGGGACTAATCTTCCCTTTCTTGCCAAATCTCATCACACCCTTCATGGGTGACACCTTCAGAAAAACCTCATCATCAACTTCAAATTCCAATTCCCTTCTCCTCACATCTGCATATAATTTATGTCGACTCTGAGCGGTCTTCAACCTATCCCTAATAAGTTGAAACTTCTCCATAGTTTCATGAACTGAATCTAGACCAATAAAGGTTGCCTCATCTACATCAAACCAACCAATAGGAGACCTACACCTCCAACCATAAAGTGCCTCATAAGGAGCCATCTGGATGCTAGAATGAAAGTTTTTATTGTAGGAAAACTCGATAAGAGGTAAGTGATTGTCCCAATTACCTTTTAAATCAATCACACAAGCTCTCAACATATCCTCCAAAGTCTGAATAGTACACTCTGCCTGGCTATCTGTCTATGGGTGAAAACTTGTGCTAAGATTCACCTGAGTACCAAGACCTCTCTGAAACGATCCCCAAAATTAGGAGGTAAACTGAGTACCCCTATCTAAAATGATAGACAAAGGAACACCGTGCAATCAGACTATCTCCAAAATGTAGAGTCTGGCATAATCGTCTGCTGAATTCGTAGTCTTGACAGCCAAGAAGTGGGATGATTTCATCATCTGGTCGACTATCACCCAAATGTAATCATGTTGCCTTCGAGTACGAGGCAACCCAGTAATGAATTCCATATTAATCTCTTCCCATTTCCAAGTAGGAAGGTCAATATCCTGAGTCATACCACCCGGTCGCTGATGCTCTACCTTCATTTTCTAACAGTTGGGACACTTAGCCACAAAACTGGTTATATCCCTCTTCATACCATTCCACCAATAGACTTCCCATTGGTCACGGTATATCTTGGTGGCACCAGGCTGAATTGAATATATGGAACTACGAGCCTCAGTCAGAATTTGTTGTGTCAACCTATCTACATTTGGCACACACACAATCGACCCATATAATGAAGCACACCATCTCCCCCTTGGGAGAAAACCTCAACTCTTTGTTGATGGACTGCACCCTTTAGCTGAAGCAAAATAGGATCACCGTCTTGCTTTTCCTTTACTTCAGCTACCAAAGATGATTCGGAACCATTTTGAACAATAACACCACCTTCTGTCGAGTCCAGAAGGCAAACTCCCAACCGAGCAAGCCTATGGACCCCCTTGACCAATTCCTTCTTTTCGTCTTCGACTGAAGACACACTACCCATAGACAATCTACTAAGTGCATCCGCCACAACATTGGCCTTACCCTGAAGGTAAAGCATACTCCTATCATAATTCTTAAGAAGCTCAAGCCATCTCCTTTGATGCAGATTCAATTCCTTTTGAGTGAACACATACTGGAGACTTTTATGATAGGTGAATACATCCACATGCACACCATACAAGTTATGTCTCCAAATCTTTAAAGCAAAAACCACGGCCTCTAACTCAAGATCATGAGTAGGGTAGTTCTTCTCATGAGTCTTAAGCTATCTCAAAGCATAAGCAATAACTTAACCACGATGCATCAAAACACAACCCAAACTAATTCTAGAAGCATCACAATACATAATAAAGTCATCTAGGCCCTCGGGTAGAGCCAACACTGGAGCTGTGGTCAACCTAGTCTTCAATTCCTGAAAGTTCTTCTGACATAGATTGGACCACTGAAATTTAACCTTTTTCTGAGTCAACCGAGTCAATGGGGCAGTAATTGAAGGAAGCCCTTCCATAAACCTCCTATATTAACCATCCAAACCCAAAAAGCTCCTAATATCGGACGAGGAAGTGGGTCTAGTCCAGTACTTTACTGCCTCAATCTTTTGAGAATCAACTCGAATACTATCTCTAGTCACAATATGACCCAGAAAAGCAACAGACTGCATCCAAAACTCACATATGCTAAACTTAGCAAACAACTGCTGATCCTTGAGAGTTTGCAACACAACTCTTTAATGGTCCGCATGCTCCTCCTCACTCCTAGAGTAGATAAGTATATCATCAATGAAAACAATCACAAACATATCCAAATACTGTTTGAATACATGGTTCATCAAATCCATAAAGGCTGCAGGAGCATTCATTAGACCAAAATACATAACCACAAATTCATAATGACCATACCGGGTCATGAAGGCTGTTTTTGGAATATCACACTCTTGAACATGAAGCTGATGATAACCGGATCTAAGGTCGATCTTGGAGAAGAAACTTGCACCCTGAAGCTGATCGAACAAGTCATCAATCCTAGGAATGGGATACTTATTCTTAATTATGACCTTGTTCTACTGATGGTAGTCAAGACATATCCTAAGGGAACCATCCTTCTTTCGCACAAACAAAACTGGGGCACCCTACGGAGAAATGCTAGGCCTGATGAAACCCTTATCAAGAAAATCCTTCAACTGATTCTTTAATTCTTTAAGTTCGCGGGAGCCATTCTATAGGGAGGGATAGAGATGGGATTCATATCTTGAAGAAGATCTATCCCAAAGTTAATCTCCCACTCGGGAGGGACTCCAGGAAAATCTTCGGGAAATACTTCTGGTAACTCATTCACAATAGGAACAGACTGAAGGGATGGGGATTTAGACTCCGTGTCTATAACCCAAACTATATGATAAACATAACCCTTAAAAATCATATTTCTAGCCTTAAAATAAGATAGGAAATGACCTTTCTAGGATGGGGGACTACCTTACAACTCTAGGACGGGTTCATTTGGAAACTTGAAACTGACAACCCAAGTATGACAATCAACCGACGCATAGCAAGCATACAACCAATCCATACCAAGAATAACATCAAAATCAGTCATCTCCAACTCTACTAAATCCAGTGAAGTGACTCTATAAAGGACTGAGATAGGGAAAATTTGGTAGATTCTTTTGGCTAGGACTGACTCCCCAACTGAAGTAGAAACACAAAAGGGTTCTAAAAACAATTCAGGAATGATTTTGAATTTGCATGCTACATAAGGGGTCACCAAATATAAGGAGGCACCGGGGTCCAACAATGAATATACATCAAGAGAGAAAACTTTCAACATACCATTGACAATATTCGGTGAACTCTCCTAGTCCTGAAGAGAGGACATGGCATAAAGACGGTTCTGGCGCTAACCACCAGAACTAGAAGTTGTGCCCTGTTGGGCTGGTTGACCTCCTGGGGCTGCTGGAGCAGACTGAGCCCTACTTCCCCTACCCCTTTTTAGCCGAAGGTAAATCTCTAATCATGTGCCCAGCCTGTCCACATCCAAAGCATGCACATGTGCCCAATCGACACTCCCCAAGGTGACTCTTCCCACACTTTCTGCTAGGGTGGGAAGATCCCTTAGCAACACTTCCTTGGGACTGTGAATAGGAACCAAATCCTCTACTAGTCTAATTATAATGAGGCCTCGGGGCCTGGATAGGAGCACTATCAGAAGAATGAACAGGTCCTGATGACTTTTTCTGAAATGAGGAGCGATTTCTGCTACCGGACCTCTTATTGGTAAACCCTGAACTCGGATCTAACTCTCTTGTTCTCCCTAGCCATATATCTAAGCTTGTCTCCATCGATCTGGTGAGCATGAGTTATAATTTTGCAGATACTCATGTCACTCAACAATATAGCCGACCTACACTCCTTTTTCACCAAGTCTGAAACTCTATAGATATACTTGCTCATCTATCTAGAAAATTCATAATTTCCAGATTTCTTAAGTTTAAAAGCTGGATCAAATTTTGGGGAATTACAAAATGATTGTGCAAGAAATTCAATACGTGGTGCTCAAAGGTAGCAAGAGTCTGCTTTTCCCTTCATTGATTACATACTTATGCTACCAAGCCAGGGTTATCAAGAAAGATGAAGAAAATGAGATAAAGCCCGAGAAAATAATTCACCCTTTCAAGAAGAGAGGGGTCATAGAAGCAGCAAAGAATAGTAAAATTGACATGGATTCACTATCCTTTGGTCTATTCCTCGAGTACAGTGAGGAACGTGAGTCAAACGCTCCCTTCTGAGGCTATTGGTCCCCTCAGAATTGGGCCCTCGACACACTGCCACATCTCTAGCCAGGTCTATGACATGGATGCTCAGATTTTTCAGATTGTAGCAGGTCTACCTTTGGGTCCGGGTGAGAGTTCCACCATACCGGCATCCGGGCCATCATTCTCCACTACTCATATTTACCCTACACTAGCTAGTGTAGCAAGCTAATAGACATATATCAAGAAGAGGTTGGCTAAGGTAGAGAGGTGACATAAAATGCAGAGTGGTCACGATAAGAAGCAAAGCAAGTTCCTCACAAAGATGATAAGCACTATGAGGAAGTAGTGTGGGCCTGAGGCTGAGGATGATGCTGACGAGGTAGATTGGGTCTTTTATGGTCCTGGAAGCTATGGTCTTAAGTGATACACCCTTCAGGGAGCCCCCTCAAACTCTTGTCTTATTTTGGTACAGTGAGGGCACTGCACGATATTAGTTGGGGTGGATGGCACTTTATCTAGCCTGCTATTTTATTTTAGATATTGTGCCCTTATCGGGCTTTCTTTGTTTTGATTATTGGATATTGGTGCACCCTTGTCAGGATTGTTTTTATATTAGTGTGCCCACGTCTGGTTTGTTTATTGCTATGGTTGGAATTGATGGTTTAAGTTGTTAGTTTCTTTATTTGCAGTTTCATTGATCTCTTTTTATAGTTGGTTTGTTGGATATTTTGGAGCCAGGGGAAGTTTGAGTACCCGTTAGGCTAGATAGACCTTGTCGGAGTCGGGAACACTATATCATACTTGTTGACGTATAAACTGCACAAGCTTTGCACAAGCCACTGCCTGGCTTATGCGTTGCACGTGCAACCCACACTTTGACATGTGCGATCGCACGTGCTTGTGTTTTGGGGATGATTTTGTTAGTAGACCTTGAGCAACCACATCAATTCAGATAGATGAATTGGCCCAATGATAGACTGAGTGACGTCATTCTTAAGGGAAAATTGTCATCTTTTGAGGTTTTGGTTGCGATTGACTTGTTTGGTACTAATGAAGTAGTCTTGCATGCTAAGTGAAATATGCATACCCCTCTGAATTTTTTTGTGAAAAGTGCATGGCAAAGAATAATGTTTGTGACAACCCCTTTGTTATCTTTGTGACTCTTAACTCATTAGTGGTGATAATGTAGAATTTGGCTCCTCTTTGTTCTTATTTAGGAAGTTAAAAATTGATCCTTCTTAAATGATTTGAATGCCATGTGTGGTGAGGTTTAGTTGAATAATTCTTGTGCTAACATGTGTTAACTAGAACTTGTAAGGTTAGTCTTTAATGCTAGTCTTGATTACTCTTGGTTGGAGAAATGATCTTAGGCCTTCTTTGTGATTATTGAAGTCTACTTAGCCTTAAAAACCACTATTGCACTCATATTGCATCACTAGTCACCCCTCTTGAGCCTAATACCTCTTCATTGGCAACCTCGGTACAAACCTTGAACCATTTTGAAAATGAATCCCTCTCTTAAATCCGTCCCTCCTTGAACTCCACAAGTGTGAAATCGAGGCTAAAAGCCTAAGTTTGGGGTTGATGAAAGGTACCTCGCAGGAGTGCTAATTGATCTTATCTTGGTTTGTTACATAAAATGAATTGCCAAAAAGAAGAAAGATTTTGAAAAGAAAAGAAAATAGGAAAGGAAAGAAAGAAAATCCTCCAAGGTGAAGAAAATGATAAAAATTTGAGCCCCAAAAGAAAATAAGTGA
Source organism: Jaltomata sinuosa (assembly GCA_003996215.1). NCBI lineage: Eukaryota > Viridiplantae > Streptophyta > Magnoliopsida > Solanales > Solanaceae > Jaltomata > Jaltomata sinuosa. Next base: position 41,515 of record QJPP01005271.1, read on the forward strand.
AATAGGTGCCTCGTGTTGAATGAAAAAGAAAAAAAATGGCTTGGATTTTTAATTGAAAAAGTTGTGTAGAGTTCGAGGAGGATTTAGTCACTTGAATATTAATATGTATCCTACCATTCCCCGAGTCTACATTACAAGCTTAGAAAAGCTCTTTGAGATCTTTGACCGATATTCTTAAGCTAGTGGCGAATGAAAATAAGGGCAAGCCTATGGTTGATACTTGTTGGTACTAGAAATTCCTTGTGAGTGTGAGTGTTTTTGTATTTGTCCCTTGTGATTGTATTTGTACATAATATTTGTTTTTGGGACCTTCATTCTTGTGAGGGCATGCAAATTAGGATTGTTGGTGACATTAATAAACTCCAAAAAAGAGTCAAAAGAGCATATTTCGTAAGCTAGTGGTTTGAGTCACATATTGAGGATTGGTTGTTGTCACTTGGTTGTTCATATAGCTTAATTGCATCCTTGAATTGTGTTTTGAATAGAGGGGCATGTTTAAATTAAGTTATCATGTGATTGACTAATCGTTTGTACCAACCAAAGTCATGCTTGGTGCTTGAAATGGGTTCTCCTTGGCTTGAAGTGATGTCTTTGCACTTGTGTTGTATGCCTCTTGAAATAGAATTTTTAGTTTCTTGAGTACAAGCAATAGTTCAAGTTTGGGGGTTTGATAATTTGTATTCTGCCTACTTATTTAGCTTCTAAAAGTGGATAAATAATGTAATTTGACACGGAGTACTACTATTTTATAGGTTTATGTGTTTTAGAAGTGTTCAGGAAAAATTCGAGTAAAAACAAGTCAAATGGAGCAAAAAGGAGCTTCTGGTCACTGGCATCAAATTGGCCATTGCAAACGCGATAGTGAGGTCACGTGCGAGTGATGCATAGAAACTAAAAGCCACGCAACCTCAAGAGTGGATTCACGCGACCGCGTGGAATGAAATCATAGAACCTCATGATCACGAAGGTCATACACGCGACCGTGATGAAGGCATCATCAGTTGCAGGATAGATTTGGAAATTCCCACTTTTGGAAACTCCAATTCACATAAAACTCTTCTCAGCTGATTGAGAACCTATCTTTGGCAAATTTCAGAACCCTTGACAAGCTTGGAGAGTAAGTTCATCAACCAACACCATAGGAGTGAAGATTTGGATTCTCTTTATTGTAAAATTCTTTAGTTTCCATTTTTCTACTCTTGTTCTTAATTTCTAATTTATAGGTGTGATTGTGGAATTGAGGTTTTGATTTTGTATTAGAGATAATACTAAATTTGGGTATTTAATTATTATCTTGTGCTTTCTTGTGATTAATTATGTGGTTCTATTGAATCTTCCATGCTTGAATCTTATAGTTGATGGTTGCAAACATTGACTTAGCATACTAATTATGTTCTATGCTTGAAAGAGGAGTTCCTCAATTTAGGGAGGTTTAATAGTGGGGATTTGGGGTTTCCACTCTAGATCAAGGGTAGATATAGTTTGGTTGCCGGAAATTCCCATCTAAGAGTTGGGGTTAGAAATAGCCTAACTCACCCACGTTAATTTGTTGGTTATGCTCACTCGTGGTGTTTTGAAAGTACCCATGAGGATAGTTGCTCGATTGGTTGAAAGCCAGTTGATCACACCTTTAGTCAAGACTGCCCACGTGTTAATCGGGTGCAAGTCTTGTGAATTGAATTCTTATTCCCAATTCTCCCTTGTTTTCCTTGCTTGGTGAAAGCAAGGTGAAAGCCATTGATCAAATCTATCTTTTATTTGATTTTCTTTTGTCTTTTAGTTTTGTTAAACACCCCAATTGATATATTTTCTCTTTCGTTGATTGAACTTCAATAAGTTGCTTTTATTCTTTATTAGCTCAATCGCGATTACATTGTTCTCTTTGGGATCGACCCCGACTCCCATTGGGAATATAAATATGTTTTGATCTGATGATTGCAATCACCTTCTTTGGAGAGTGTATTTGATCATTATGAGCTGACAGTGCACTGAGAAGTAAAATAAAACTTGCAAGGCACTTGCGGGGTGAGGGGAAAAATGCCCCTTCAGGTTTGCGTCTCGCATATGCCGTCGCATGTCAATCCAGAAACCTAGCAACCATTCATCTAAAAAGCATCACTTGTAAAGTGACATGCTAAACTCATATGGTCATGTGCAAATCACATGTCGCAGTTCAAGCGCAGGTATGTTTGAAATTTTGTTGACCTACCCATTGACCGACCCAACCCAGAATTTTTGAGTCGCGCCTCTTCTTCTTCTTTTCTCCTTTAAACTGTCACCCTCACTTTCTTTTCTCCTTTAAACTATCACCCTCACTTTATTTTCTCGCATAACTCTCCACAAAACCTCTATTTCTCTTTCCCAAAACTCCCTCAATCTCTCATACTTTCTCCACAAACTCTTTCTCCTTCCCCATTGCTTCACCACCAATGAACCGCTAGCACTGCCATAACTTGTTTGGTGAGAAAATTTGGGTCACCACTGTTAAGCCCCAAAGCTTCAAGTTTTCACTTCTCAATCTCTATTTTTCACTTGTGGTAAGTTCTCTATCATTAAATCATTATTTTTAAGTAGATTGAGAATTATATTTGTGAAGCATGCTAGTTTATTCTACTATATTAAAGTTTAGGGTGAGATCTAATTTTTGAACCTCAATTTTAGGGCCTATTATTTTTACTTGAGAAAAACTTGGTAGATCGTGTTTATAGAATGATGCATGAAATTTATGATAACTTGTAGCCTTTAATTTCAAGTTCTTGGGTAAAGTCTAGTAACCTACTTGTGATAATGCAATTCATCGTTGTTGCAAGTTTTTGTTAGTAAAATTGTGATTAGGCTGAAATTATGTGTATCAATGTGCCTTTATGTTATTTCAATTGATTATAATTGTTTGGTGAGCGCTTTGATAGAGGTAAGTGAATTCTTGTTGCATTTGAATGTGCTTGAATACTTATCATGACAATTGATGTTCCCAATTATAGATGGGGTAATATCCTTCTTAAGGGAAAATTGTTAACCATATACATCATGATGTTTGGGTTTTTTTTATGTATAAAGTTTTCCAGGGTAGTGTTAGTAACCAGATAACTTGAAAATTGGTCAACTAGTGATTATTATGCTTTAACTCTGCTGAATTATGTGTTCATAGACTAGTTCGCACATGCATTTCACAGGTATTGCCCTGTGAATCGCATATGCAACACACATAAAAATGAAGAGTTGAAAAAAATTATTACTGTTTTCATATGTGTTATGTATGTGAATTGCAGGTCTCCACCTGCAAAATACAAGCGGCATGGCATTTGGCATTAAAATTTGTCAGCATACTGCCTGAAAGGGTGAAGGCATATGTGGCATTAAATTGGCAGGGTGAATCGCCCAATCCTTCGCCCTGGTTCCTTTCTATTACTAGGTTCACTGTTTGCATGTAGGAAGTCACCTGTGAAGCGCAAGTCTTCACTTGCGATTCACATGTGACTCGCATATGCTAATAGTCCATCTGGTGCCTTTTTATTCTATTATGCATTCAATTTATTTTAATTTCATTAACTTATTATAACATTTTCTTCTCTCAGTATTGCAAAAATACAAAAAGATTTTGTTGTTGTTTTGAGTACTCACAATCTTCTTTTACAGACAATGTCTTCTAGCAGGGGTAACCCTGGCCGCAATTCAAGAATGCCACCAGCTCCTCCCACTTCTACAAGTAGGTCCAAAGGGATGAAGAAAACTCCTACTACTACCCTCGCACCTCCTCATGTACAAGTTACTAAGGAGGAGAGTATATGGTTTAGTGTAGAGGGCATGAAGGCCCTCTATGATAAGGACCCCGTCAAGTTTGGAAAAAATTATGGATTTTTGGCTATTGCAGGTGCAGGCCTCAGGCCTTAATCTCGATCACGAGACTCCTTGTCGCGACTGTGATGAAGTTCCTAGTTTATTGCGTTTTGCGATTACGATGTCCCCAATCGCGACAGCGATGAAGTCCCTTCCCCTTTGTTCTTCACGACCGCGTGTCTAGCCTTCGCATTCGTGATGGTCTAGCCAGTGTGGTCCTCATAACCGTGAGGGATCCTTTCACGATCGCGATGAAGGATCCCTGGGCAGTATATAAGCTTCCCTACTTTGTCTCTTTCATTCAAAATCCCCTTTCTCCATTGTTGACAGCTCCAAACTCACCTAAACTTTGTTTTCGATCAATTCTTAGTGTCGGGTTACATAATTCATACTTGTGATCGTCCCTCCATCATAATTGGTAAGTTTTCCCTCTTCTCCTTAGTTGTCTTTCCTAATTCTCTAAATCTCCATTGTTGTGAATCCTTGGAGCTCAAAATTTGGTTGTAGATTCTATCCGGGAGAAGTGCATGCTTGTCAGGCTCGCCCTTATCCACATTCTTGGCTTGATTCTTCCGTTTGGGTAGGTGATTCTTATTAATTTCCGATTCTTCTTTTCGAAAATTCTATTGTTGGGTTCCTAGCATTAGGCTTCTTTGGTGTTGGCTTAGAGACCCACTTTGGATAGGGCTTGCTTTTAGTGTGGTGAGATAGGGAACATATAGAGATAGTGTCCTAAATTTAGATAGGCTGGTCAGTCAGCTCAACATCAGGCTCCCAGAGCTTCAGCTCCAAAAGGTAGGGTAGGTGGTATATATGACAGAGATTTTCCCTAGGGTAGGCATAGTTGTCACATGGTTGGTAGGGCATGCACCCAACCCAAATGTGGCAGTGGAAATGAAAATAGATGTGGTACTTATCTCGGCAGGGGAATCATGAAGACAAGTGGTAGGACCTATTTCTATGGTTTCTAGGGCAGACCTAAGACAGTCATCCAACAAGTGATCATAGGTTTTATTCTATTCTGTGACCAGATGGCTACAACCTTATTTTATCCAGTATCCACTTTTTCCTATGAATCTCTATATTTTGCTGTGGGATTGGATATGATTTGTGATTTCTTGATGTGGTTGTACATATTTCTACTCCTGTTGGTGATTCTGTGATAGTAGATAAATTCTACCGTTCTTGCCCTTTTACTTTCATGGGATATAAGACTTGGGTAGATATAGTGATTCTTGACATAGGGGATTTTATTGTCATCCTGCGATGGGTTAGTTGTCCCCCTATCATCAATTATAATGCTAATATTGTGATTATAGAAATGCCCGATATGTCTAGACTTGAGTAGAAGGGTAATTATAGCCCCATTCCTAAAAAGATTATATTTGTTATTCGTGATAAGAAGTTGATTGAGAGGTGGTGTAATCCATAGGGTCAGTTTGTGTGGTCTACGACTTCTTGAAAGTGTTTCCCATGAGTTTACCTGGCTTGCCACCAAACTGTGATATCAATTTTTGCATTGATTTTGAGCCGCAAATTCTGATAATTTCTCCAACAACTATACCGTGTCTCCTAACTACAAAGCCAACAAAATCAACAAACAAAATAATACCAAAAAGCACAAATACATAAAGTGAAATCAAAATGCTTGGGTTGCATCCCAAGAAGCACTTGGTTTAACGTCGTGACTCGATGATAGTACCTCCCATTCAAGGCTCGTCGAGGTAAATAGCTTCTAGGCATGCGACTTCCTCTAGCATGCCCAAGTACTTCTTCACTCACTGCCCATTCACCTTGAAAGTTGAACCATTTTCATCTTCGATCACTATTGTACCATTTGGAAATACTTGACACACTTTGAAAGGGCCCGACCATTTGGACTGTAACTTCCCCGGAAGGAGTTGAAGTCTAGAGTTTAACAAAAGGACCCAATCTCTGAGGGAGAATTCTTGTTTGATAGTTTTTTGGTCGTGATAGTGCTTCATGCACGCTTTATTAATTGATGCACTCTCATATTTCCTCATGCGGAACTCATCCATCTCGTTAAGGCCCTTAACTCTAGCATAGGTAGCTTTTTCGCAATCTAAATTCAGCCTTTTCAAAGCCCACATAGTTTTATGCTCAAGTTCTAATGGCAGATGGAAAGCCTTGCCAAAGATCATTTGATAGGGATACATACCAATCAGGGTCTTGTATGCCGTTCGATAAGCCGATAGAGCATCGTCCAACTTTCGGGACCAATCAATTCGATGGACATTTACTGACTTGGTAAGAATAGATTTTATCTCCCTATTTGATACCTCAACTTGTCCTCTCATTTTTGGGTGGTACGGAGTAGGGACTTTATGCTTGACTATATACTTTTCAAGGAGAGTGCTGAACAACTAGTTGCAGAAGTGTTTACCCCCATCGCTAATGATGGCTCGGGGGGTGCCAAACTGTGTGAATATGTGCTTCTTTAGAAAAGCAGTGACACTTTTGCCTTCATTGTTCGGAAATGCCACAACTTTAACCCACTCTTAGACATAGTCCACAGCCATAAGGATGAAAGTGTTTCCATCTGAACTTACGAAGAGGCCCATGAAATCAATCCCCTACACGTCCAATAATTCAACTTCAAGAATTGGTGTCAATGGAAGCTCATGGCTCCGAGACACGCCCCCTTCGCGTTGACACTTATCACATGCCTTCACCATGTCATGGGCATCTTGGAAGAGGGTTGGCCAATAAAATCTACATCGTAACACTTTAGAAGCCGTGCGCATACCCCCATAGTGACCACCAACAGGGGAAGAGTGGAATGCATTAAGAATAGGCATCATTTCAATTTTGGGGATACACCTCCGAATCATCCCATCAGTGCAAATTTTAAATAGGTAGGGTTCATCCCATTAATATTTCTATACATCATGTAAGAACTTCTTTTTCTAGTATGAATTCAAACCATCCGAGAGCAAATCACTTGCCAAAAAGTTGGCGAAGTCGGTGAACCATGGTATGAGATCGTGCGAAGTAGACAAAATGCATTCATTAGGGAATGAGTCATTTATCTCAAGTTTTTCTACGGGACTTCCCTCTTCTTCTAGTCTTGACAAATGGTCGGCCAATTGATTCTTACAACCCATCCAATTTTTTACTTCAAAATCGAATTCTTGGAGGAGTAATACCCAACGAATTAGTCGAGGCTTGGAATCCTTCTTAGTCATCAAGTACCTTATTCCCACATGGTCTAGATCCTTGTGTAGGAAAGGAGACGTTGACCTTTCCTGATCCAGTGCTACGGCCCTAGATCTACCCCTGGTGGGCGCTACCCTCCTTCCCCTACCTCATCTTTCTCTTGCCTGACCCATTCTATGAACTGCAACCTCAATGACTGGTTTGGGCACTGTTGCTCTTGCTTCTGAAGAACGTGTTCTCACGATCTGTGAGAATAAGAGTGAAAGAGTTAGATACCAATTTAGATTGATAGATACCAATTGGAATCAAGTAATAGTACGAAGGAGATAAGAATTTAAGTTTTTCTAATATCATGTAGCTTCTCGAAGAAAAGTACAGATGTCTCTGTATCATTCCGCAAGACTCTACTAGACACGTTCTTGTATGATAAGATCGACAAACCTGGGGCTCTGATACTAACTTTGTCATGACCCAAATGGCCATGAGTGACACCTACACTAACCCTCTGATGGGAGAACCATCAAACTCAAACCTTAACCCTTATACTTAACCAATTTTAAAATAGATAATATAAAAACCAACTCTAAGCACAAATGATAGTTGAAAATGGATATGAATAAAGTGCAAAATAATTCCACTAATTATTACATTCCTCAAAAATTAAAAGGTATCATACAAGAACTCTAACAAGTCACGAATATCTAAGATATCCAAAATTGATAATAATAAAAAGATAAGTTCATTGTTCTAAGAAAGGAAAATGACCAAGAGAGAATCCACGATAGCCTGAGATGTAGTGCTCACCCTTGGATTATAGTTTGTAGCCTAGATAAAGGTAAGGTTGCGTCTGAGCCTCTAGAACATAATCTGCACTCAACAAAAGAAGAGTACATGGTAGTATCAGTACAAACCACCATGTACTAGTAGGTATCATAGGCCGACTCAGTTTAGAACAAATATATAGTCAAATCAAACAACAAGTAAAAGGTACTTCAACACTTAGCATATATTTCAGTCAACATATAATCATCTCAAGTCAAGTCATCAACATTTGTAACAAGTCAGATTAGTCACCGCATATTACCACAACAATGTAACAATAAGCACTTTCAACGGTCACATCACATGGAATCTATGTCCACCTAACCTTCCAAAATATAATCTATACCATTAGTCTCATCTTAGTTTATAATTCCAACTAACCATGGGGAAATCAATATAAAAAGGGTATACATACATGTTTAAGGGTCTTATTTCTGTCCAACTAGCCATGCCCTGCAGGACGCCTATTGGTGCTAATTAAGTTTAGAACTATCTATCATAGGGCCAAACCATGCATTAACTCAAGTTGGCTACTCAGACTTTACCCCAAAACACTAAAATTAGGGCTAAAAATTAAAGCAAAGCACATGCATTATCATAAAAAAAAAAGATTTACCAAGTTCATCACAAGCAAAATCAATAATATACCTAAAATTTGGGGTCCCAAAATTTTCGGATCTCACCCACAACAAACATGGAAGATTAAAGTAGCATGCTTCAGAATAAGTATTCCTAAACTACTTTAATACATTGATTTAATGTTGGGGAACTTACCACAAGTAGACAAGAGGGAGGAAAAAGCCAAAATTAAAGCTTTGGAGAGCCCAACAATGGTGACCCAAATTTGACTGAAAATTAATGCGATGGCAAATGGTGGGTAGCGGTGGTGATCGAGTTTGGGTGAGATGGGAGAAGATTTGGGAGAAGTTTGAGGGATTTGGAGGATTTTAGGAGAGAGTTATGGAGGTTTTGTGTGAGTTAAGGGAGAAAATATAAGGAGGGTGACGGTTTATAGGAGAGAAAATGAAAAGGGTCGCGGGTCGGTCTCCTAGTTGGGTCGATCAATGGGTGGTCAACAAAAATTTGAAAACTTACATGAGTATGCCGTGATGTGTAATTCGCATATGTCAATGTGCGGGTCGCACATCGCTTCACACGTCATGATTTTGCCCCTACCTTTGCCCATATTTTTGATTCATGGTGCGATGGAAGTGTGACACGCAGATCAGGTGGTGCAATCCACACTACCTATCGCACTACAGAGAAGTCATCCATGAAAATCTCTATAGTATCTTCCACTATATCTGAGAATATAGACATCATACACCATTGGAATGTGGTCGGGGCATTGCAAAGTCCAAAGGGCATTCTTTTGAATGCAAAAGTTCCATAAGGGAACTTCCTTGGGTGGTTTGTAGTAGGTTGGTACCCCAGACCTTACCCGTCTTTCTGTCCATTTGTTTCATACGTTGATTGTAGTATTCGTGTAGTATTGTATATTACCCTTGTGGTCTTGTGTGGCCTTGTATTGACTCTGGAACATTGATGGTGGGTTATTTAGAAATCTCCGTGAGTCCCAGACATAGAGATATCCTTTTAGGCTGGTTATTATCTGTTGTAGAGCTATTGAACCTGTGCAGGGCATTACGGGCACAATCGGAAACCAATATTCAAAAACCAATAAGTCTAACAGAGTGGAAACGATGTTCCAGACTCAACAAAATCGATAAATCTTCCATACAAGGTCGTTTTGGAGAAATGTTGACTCAAGTCAACACTAACCAACACGCAACTAAACACCTGAAATGAGCTCGGCTCACCCATAACCCAAACCAACCAGCCACCTAACCCCGAGCATGTCTATCTTTACTTTTCTCTCCCATTACTTATACTTGAGGTTACCGGTATACAATCCATTTCTAAAACTTGTTATGTAGACATTGTTATTGCAAGGATCCCAGGTGCGTCATTTCTTATTTTCACTTGTGCCTGTTGTGTATATAATCTACTTGCTAGCCTTGTTTGTTGTTTCTGTTGTCTTCCCTCTGGGCTAGTTCCTGTGTACTTTTTCATTGATTTCCATGAATACTTGCTTTTATTCTGTCTGTTACTATGCTTTTATCTAAATATCATTTTTAGTCGAATAGCTCAGGTCATTTGTGCTCGCGGGACCCCGGATGCATTCCTGAGGACCCAAAGTGTGAAAATCTGCCCTTGACATTTGATTGCTTTCATAGCCAACTTTGTTCTTCACGGATGCGGGGAGTTGGCCGCGTTCCCATAGGGCAATTTCTAGCTGCCCCAATTTTGTTATACGCATTCACGGGCCTTGGCCACATTTGCGAAGGGCATTTGGCCAGCCAGCCATTTTGCTCTTCGCGTAGGCGATGCCTTGGCCACGTTCTCAAATCCCAAGGCAGTCAGCTTTAACATACAATCCTGGTCTACACAAGAACCAACCCAACATTTAAATACAAAACCCCAGTAACTCATGGACTAATATGCAATAATGACATCACAAGAAATAAACCTGGTCCACTCATAGAACCAACACACAAAGCATAACCAAACATTTACCAGGTGTGGTACTCGAGCCAACCATGATAGAATCTGTACCAGGCATTGTACCTAAGCCAATCCTAGTGTGGGCCATCACCGTTAGCTCATTAGAGACTCGTGCGAGAAGTTGCCTTGTGATATTCTTGACTAAGGGTGAGCTCTTGGCGACCGGAGCTTGACTTTAGTTTGTCTTTTGTATATTTGTACTCTCTTAGTTTTGGAGACATGATGTATATGTTATTTTGGACCCTTGTACTCATTATGTAGATTCGGCTCTTATACGCTATGATACCAGGTTTTGGGCTTGGTATAGCATCCTCATTGTATATATTACTCCTGTTATCTATTTTCTTTTTCTTGTTCCCTTTTTTTCTCTTATTAAACTGTTCTTCCATTTTAATTGATAGAATGTGGCCCATTATTAACCGTTCTGGGCTACGGGGATTGGTTCACCTACTGGGGGATTGTAGGTGCCATTATGACCGATAAATTGGGTCGTGACAGCTTGGTATCAGAGCCCTAGGTTCACCGGTGTCATCGGTATAGGAGCCAATGTCTAGTAGAGTCCTACGGATCGAGGAGGAGACATCCGTACTCAATCTTCAGGAGGCTATAGTGACATCTTAGGAAAAAATGGACTTTTCTTATTTCTATCTCATGCGTAGTATCCTTGAAAGTTTCTATAAATCTCACTTATTCTGGTTCACTCTTCCGCAGATATTTCGTATGAGTTCTTCAGCTTCTGGCGGAGGAGAGACTCCTTCGCCTGCACCTCTGACTCCAGCTAGGGGTAGGGGTGGTCGCAAGGGTAGAGGTAGGGGTAGGGGTGGTCGCAAGTGTTGAGGTAGGGGTCGTGGACGACCCAGAGCAGCGGTAACTAGAATTAACAAAATGATAGGTACAACTATCTCCGAATAAGAGTAGCAGTACAAAAGATGAGATATGGTCAAGCCCCGACCGTCAGGCGCTCACCCTAGTCTCAGATATCCAAAAGTTGCACGAGCCTTTACCATCCTATGCACTATTGGATCGTTTGTGTTTGAGAAGTCTTTATGTGACTTAGGGGCAAGTATCAACTTGATGCCTCTTCTTATATTCCATAAGTTAGGCTTGGGTGTACCCAAGCCTACACCGATGAGATTGCTCATGGTTGATAGGTCTATCAAATATCTGATACGGATCCTATTTGATGTATTGATCAAAGTCAACAAGTTCATCCTACCCACTGATTTTGTGGTCTTGGACTGTGAAGTAGATCTTGAGGTTCCCATCATATTTGGATGACCATTATTGGCAATCGGGAGAGTATTGGTTGATGCGGAGCTCGCAGAGCTCAAGTTTCAGGTTGGAAGCAAGGAAGTTACTTTTAATATATACCAACCCACAAGGCCACCAAATGAGTTTTGGGTAGTGTCTGTGATCAATGTTGAGGGCAAGTTTGTGGATGCCCATGATGAGTTTATGGTGAAAGAGGTACCTGAGCCTTTGATGTTTCCACCTTGGCAATAATATAATGTGATGAAGGTGTTGAAGGAGCATTTCCCTGTCTTGGGATGGGGCCACGCCAATTGGATTGGCATGCTTCTGGATTATGGTTGAAGATTGAGGTACTATCGTCGAGCCGCGACGTAAAATCAAGCGTTTCTTGGGAGGAAACCCAAGTGTTTTTCCTTTTTATTTTTGTTACCTTTTGTTTTTTTTGGTGTGTTTTAGCAATGCATAGAGAGGAAAAATGACTAAGTGGAAGAGCAAAATAGGGTGGCACATGCGGAAGGCTGTGCGGTTCGCACAAGCAATTTTTACCGAGGACATAACCTTAGATAGGAAGGTGTGGAGGGCGTAGAAAGGTAGTAGGTAGGTTGGTTTCATAGTACGGAGATGATCCAAGTTAGGGAACCTCTCCACATTCCCCTTATATCCCTTGGAATCTTGCTTGGCTTGATAAGCAGTAAAGAACTCCCAAACTATTTCCTCGTAGTACCCTTGGGGTACATCTTGGAATGATTGCCACTCTCGGTCGACAAAGTGTTTGTGGATGTTAGGTAGCTCCTCCCGACCACAGCCAAGTTAAAGCTTTGCTCCACATTGAAGGTCCTACCCTTATCTCGGTCATAGATTGCCTTTATGCCTTCAACCCCAAAGTGAATTCTTGCCTCCTCCGTAGCTGATGGTTTCTTTGGTTGGCACCCTATGTTACCCCTGGTGGAAGACATAGTCTGCACATGGAGATTGTGAGTGCCAAAAAGCAAAACAAACTCTTTTTGTTTTTTTGATATATATGTAAGAGAAGAAAAACTAGAAAGAAGTTAACTAATTAAAAAAAACAGAATGCAAAGGAGTAGGAAACAAAGTAGGTAATTGATGGCTCATGTGGAAAACGTGCAAAACACACAAGGCATAGTGCACATTGCATGTGATTTCTCATGAGCTACCAGAAACCTACAAGGATTTCTGCACTGAGGTACGAAGCTGGTGAGGTTCGCACAAGCTGAAGTGCGCGTTGCACCACGCTTCGCCCTTCGAAACAGTGAACTAATAGCATTTTCTCACAAGGTGCGGTGCCTTGTGCATTTTGCCCATCGAGATCTATGTAATCACATGCAAACCTCACAAGGAAATAGTTGGAATTTTTGGTTCCTTGTGTTCTTGTGAATTACGCATGTGATTCGTAGAGCAAGATTTGCATTAAGCACTTGGCACCGTGCAGCAAACCAACAATTAAACAACTTAATCAATAGGGCCAAACATTATATGACTCAAACCAAATCATCCAGGTACTCAGAGTTCCCCGGACTCTATTATCACCATTCAAATAAAAACAAGAACTCAACGACTTCCCTTAAGAAGGAAGTTACCACGTCTATCATTGGGAACATCAAGCCTTCCATTGTAACAATTACGCACATTCATTCAACAACAATTCCTACCTCCCAACCAAATCATACACCCAATGAGCATATTCAGCAAATTACATGGGCACTAAAGAGTAGCAAGTTACACCCCGAAACATCAATTCTCAACCAAACCTCATGACAATGGTGATTTGCCCTTAAGAATGACGCCACTCAATCTATCATAGGGCCAAATCATGCATCAATCACAAGTGGCCAAATCATGCATCAATAACCAGTGGATTACTCATACTTCACTCCAAACACATATTTTCAAGGCTAAAAACTACTACAATCAACATGCATTATCACAATATCAAGTTCTACCAAGTTGATTTTAAGCAAAATTAACATTATAACCCAAAATTAGGGACCCAAAATTTTTGTATCTCACCCAAAATTAACATGGAAATTCTAAGGAGCATGCTTCACAATATGTGTACCCAAACATCATAATAACAAGTATTTAATGTCGGAGAACTTACCTCAAGTGAAGATTAAGCAAAGGGAAGCAAAAATGGTGACCCATGACTTTTCTCGGAGATGACGGCGGTGGCGAGGTATTTGTGAAAGGAGGAGAAGATTTTTGGGAGAGTTTGAGGGATTTGTGGAGGATTTTGAGAGATAGTTGAGAGATTTGTGGGATAAATATGGGAGAAGAGGGTGAAGGTGGCGATTTAAAGGAGAAAAAGAAGAAGAAAAGTCACTGGGTCGGTCAACGGGTAAGTCAATAAAAAATTTCAAAACTTACCTTGGTGCACCGCGAAGTGCAATTCGCACAAGCTCTTGTGCGGACCGTATGTTGATTTGCACCTCACCTTTTTCATACCTGAACTTGGACCCTCTTCTGTTATGGTATATAGCAAAGGTATGATGCGCACAAGGGCTCATGCAAAATACACAGCCCAATGCACGTCACCTCTGACTCAACATTTTTCCTTCAGTTCACTGCTTTGGGATGCAGTGGTCTATGTGACGCACACAATTGCTCGTGCAAACTGCACGACTATCTGCACATCCCCTTTTTGTCTTATTTTTCCACTATTATTTTTCCACTATTATTTTTCCTCTCCATGCATTACTAAAACAAACCTAAAAAAACAAAAAGGTAATGAAAAACAATGTAAAATCACTTGGGTTGCCTCCCAAGAAGCACTTAATTTTACGTTGCGGCTCTATCATAGTACATCAAACCTTATTCGTTGTCGGATATTATGCCAATCCAATTGGCATGGGCCCACCCTAAGAAGGGGAATTGCTCCATCAACAACTTCAAAATATCAACTTATTGCCCATTTGGTAACACCTCAAACTTGGGTCTTTACCCACTTTAAACTCCTCAAGGACACCATCAAGCTTGACCTCAACATCTATCACCAAGACTACCCGCAATTCATCTGAAGGCTTTGTGGGTTGGCATACATTGAATTTCACTACCTCTCTTCCCACTCAGAATTTGAGTTCTCCGAGTTCAATATCCACAAGTTCTCTCCCCGTAGCCAATAATTGTATCCCCAAAATGATGGTCACCTCAACATCTACTTCACAATCCAAGACCACAAAGTCCGCCGGGAGAATAAACTTGTCGACCTTTACCAATACATCAAATAGGATCCCTACCAGATGCTTAATGGACCTATCATCCATGAGTAGTCGCATAGATATAGGTTTGGGCGTACACAATCTTAACTTCTTGAAGATCACTAGGGGCATCAAGTTGATTCTTTCCCCTAAGTCACATAAGGCCTTACGAAACACAAACAATCTAGTAGTGCAAGGTATGGTAAATGCACGCAGGTCATCCCATTTTATAGAAACATTACTTGTCATCACAGTGGTATAGTTGTGTGAGATCTCAATGGTGCCCACACTTACAATCTTCTTCTTCTTGAGAAACTCTTTCATGAATTTGGCATACCCCGACATTTGCATTAAGGCTTCAACCAAAGGAATATTTATCGAAAGTTTGTTGAACATGTCAACAAACTTATTAAATTTGTGCTCTTCCTTCTTCTTATTTAACTTTTGAGGGTATGAAGGAGGTCCCTTGGGTAGTGTGGTCATCCTACTTTGCACAATGGGAGGGTCCTCTTCAATATTAATAGCCACTTGGGTAGTAGATTCAACCTCCTCATTTTCATCATTAATATCAACATTCACTGAGATGTTGGGTGCACCAAGCTTCACCCCAACTTCCGGTTCTATAACATCTTTGTCACGTGCAGCCTCTTCTTTCTTGTCACATGGATCCACATCAAGTTCAACACTAGGCTTCTTCACCACACCACTCATTCTTCTACTTCTAGTAACAATAGCCATAACATGAGCGTCATTTTTAGAATTGGTTGTCGTGTCACTAGAGAGTGTTCCTTTCATTCTTGGATTTATTTGAGCAGATAAATGGTTCATTTGAGCCTCAAGATACTTGATTGAGGCTGAATAAGAGCTCACAATTTGATGAAGTATTGAAACTTAGCTTTTAAGCTCACTAACCCGGTATTTGTTGTGTCTACCTTCTTCAAAACCAAGGACAACATGTCCTCTATCTTTGAATAATCAGGATTGATTATGGTGTGTTGATACAAGGAATCTGACTTATTTGGAGGTACGTATGGATTTAAGATCCAGTGGTTGTATCTATCACCCTCTTTGTCACGGTCTCTCCAATTTCCATCTTATTTCTTGTCCCTATTCCAACCTTGATTCTCATCCCTCAGGCGATAATACTCAGGATGAGAAACCGCTGACAAATAGAAAAGGTTACCATCCACGATGGTCATAAGCTCATCATCACTAGCCTTGATCTCTGGTGTACTCACAGTATTCACGATCTTAGCACTTTCGACCCCCATTATATGCTTGGATAAGAGGTCTATTTGTGTCATCATTTTAGCCATTGTCTCATCCCTCTCTTCATCCTTTATCTGCATCTCATTATTCAAAATGGATGTGGTCACTCCCGAGGTAGGAATATCAGCCTTCCTTGTGTGCCAAGCTTAGTTACACTTGGTCATTCTTTCTAGAAGAGCCGAGGTTAGAGAAAATTGTTGATGCATGAAGGTACCACCCCTGAGGTTGTTGGCCATAAAATTGTTCATAGAGTTCAAAGCTTTATAAAATCTTTGTAGTAAGACATCATCCTGCAGTCCGTGGTTAGGACACAACAATAGTCTCTTTTTAAATCTCAACCACTCCTCGTGTAAGGCTCCTCGTGAAGTTGGCAGAAGTTGGTAATTTCATCCCTCAACTGCAGCATTCGTGAGGGAGGGGAAAATTTAGTTGTGAAAGCATCTACCAACTCAGCCCAAGAGGTGATTTACCCCTCCGTCAATTCCTCCAACCAAGTCGTGGCTTCCCTCGTTAGAGAGAAGGGGAATAGGCGAAGTTGAATAGATTCTTGGGGAGTGTTTTGGAAGATGAAAGGTTGGCATATCTCCATGAAGTTTTGGATATGACTATTTGCATCTTCATGTGTTGCTCCTCTAAACCTTTGTATAGGATGGGGCATTGTGCTAGTAATGTGGAACACCGCATTTCCAACCATGGGAGGTAGGCGGATTGCACCTTCTCCTACTTGAATTACAGGTTCATTGGTTGTATCCATGAACCTGTCGACACTTCCTTTGTCTCCCACTTTGCTCATGGGCTGCCTGTGCATTGGACAAAGACAACAAACCAAATAAAAAGACAAACACTCGACAAGGTGATTTTAATTCACAATCAAAAAGGCTATTCAAACACAAGTCCCCGACAATGGTGCTATTTTTTATAACACTCAAATGTACTCTCCAAGATGGAGGTATCAGTGATCATTAAGCAAAACACAATTTATATTACCCTATAGGAGTCGGGGTCGATCCCACAGGGAATTGGAGCTTACCAAAAAGATTATAGGAAAGACATCACAACGAGAGTAGATTGTCCAAACAACAAATAATGTAAAAAAAGGGGGGGGAATTGGGAATCTATCACAATTAAATTCTAAACCAAACAATAAAAATAAATGCAAGGCGTAAATAGTAGAGAGGACGACTAGGGATGTGTTTCTGATAAGACTCAAATACGGGTCAAGGTACTTGCTTAATTTGCATAAATTCCTACTAAAAAATATAGGTAGCATTGGTTTTAGGCATGATTGTTAATCTCTTGATCACACAATCATTCATCCAACGGTCTTTATTCAAGCACCATTGTTTAGGCATAAACCAACCAATATAAGCTTAGGGAGGTCACACTATTTCTAGCTTAGACCCTTTAATGGGTGTTTCCAATGAATTGAGCTATTTCTAGCCCCAATCTAAGTGGAATCCCAAGTACCCATTAGCAATTTCATATCCGAAATCATGAAACCCTTTGTCAAGCAAGAACACAATCAAGTAAATTAAACCTCAGTTTGCAACCACCAATTTTAGAGTTAAAATATGGTGAAATCACTAGAACCATATCATATTAGCAATTATAAACACAAATAAGCAAGACCTGTACCCTTTTATCAAGTAACCATCACCAACACATCCCTAGACAAGGAGACTTAGCTACTCATACTAAAGGAAGAAGAAAGTATACCCATAGGGAAATTCAAATTCCTTTTCATTAATTGTAGCAAGAATCCAATATCCAAGCTCAAATTTACAAGTCCAAGATTGAAGATTGAGAGAATGGATTGAAAACCTCTTTCTTGCCTTGGGAGAAAAACTTTCTCAAAAGCTAAAAACTATCAACAACTATGAAAAAACTATGTCTAAATTAGGGTTTAGAATGTTCCCGAATCATCACATCAAAATAGACAAAAATGCCCTTCAGGAGTTGTGCGGCGCGACTTGTGTTTTGCTTGTCATATTGTGTACATCACACATCTCCACACAAGTGAAGCAGTAACTCAGCCAACTTCCAGTTGTTATACGAAGCGGGATAAAGTGTGAAATTGTTTATTTTGTCGCCCAGTGTCCAAATTATCAGCAGGTTAAGTATGAGCACCTGAGGCTTGGAGGGAAACTTTAGAGAATGCACATTCCTGAATGTAAGTGGGAAAGGATTGCAATGGATTTTGTGATTGGTATTCCAAAGACCTTGGGTAAGTTTGATTCTATTTGGGTTATTGTTAACCGATTGACTAAGTCTACGCACTTTATTCCAGTTCAAGTGACTTATAATGCAAAGAAGTTAGCCAAGATTTATATCCATGAGGTAGTCCTTGGAGTCATGGTCTCTATTATCTCATGTAGAGGTCCTCAGTCTACCTCTAACTTCTAGAGAACATCACAGGCTGAGTTGGGTACTAGGTTGGACCTTAGTATGACTTTTTACCCTCAAACTGAGGGGCAGTCTAATTGGATGATTCAGGTATTGGAAGACATTTTTTTGGCGTGGTGATACACTTTAGTGGTCATTGGGACCAGTTCTTACCATTGGCTGAGTTTTCATATAACAATAGTTATCACTCAAGTATCGACATGGATCTATTTGAGGCATTGTACAGAAGAAGACGTAGGTTCCCTATTGGTTGTTTTGATGCATTTTAGGTGATAGCTTGGGGTATTGATTTTTCGAGGGAGTCATTAGTGAGGGTGAAGTTAATTTGAGAGAGGCTCTTAGCAGCCTAGAGTAGGAAAAAGGAGTATGTAGACCAGAAAGTCAGGTAGGGGAGCAAGTATTGCACAAAGTTTTACCCATAAAAGGTATGATGAGGTTTGGCAAGCGAGATAAGATTAGTCTGGGGTTCATTAAGACATTCAAAATTCTTAAGCATATGGGGGAGGTAGCCTATGAATTGGCTTTGCCTCAAGGTTTGTCAGGAGTTCAGCCAGTGTTTTATATGTCCATGTTGAAGAAATACCATGGAAAAGGGAATTACATTATTAGCTAGGATTCGATCCTGTTTGATGAAAATATGTCCTATGAGGAAGAACCTATGGCTATACTAGATAGAGAGGTCCACAACTTGATATCAAAGGAGATTGCATTTGTGAAGGTCCAGTGGAAGAACTTCCTATCTAGGAGACCACTTGGAAGACTGAATCAAACATGCGCAATAAGTTTCCCTAGCTTTTTGCTGAGTTTGGTATCTTTCCCTTGTATTCTCTTTCTTGTTTTTTCGGAGAGGAACGATTATTTAATTGTTATCTGATGTAATGACCCTCTCAATTGTTATAGAATGGTTAGGGCCTAAGTACCCAATTAGAGTTTCCCATAGTGAGTTGAGTTAACAAAATCTCAAGGTGGGGTGGTATAAGGATAAAATAGTGTGATATGTCTAATGATGGTGAATTATGATTCACGGTATTGTATTTTTGATTATCGTGTTCCGTTAGGGGGTGATCTAGCAATCTAAACCTCCATACAAAATTTTCACAACCCAGCCGACCTGTGATTGGCACCCATACTAACCCTCTAGTGGGAGAACCAAACAACCTGAACCTTAGTCTAATACTTAGCCAATTTTAGATGAGTAAACAATAAAATCAGCCTGAACTATCATAAAAGAATCATCCAATATAATATAAGAAAATTGTGCGCAAGTCATCAACTAATACATATCACCGTGAACTGAAAGTCATCATCCAGAACTATAAATCAACATTGTCTAAGATATCCAACAAGATCTAAAAGCAGTAAAAGTAAGAGAGTTCCATTGTCCGAAAGAAGGACAACAACTCGTGGAGGATCCATGGCAGCCTGAGAAGTAGTGCTCACCCTTGGATCTGCAGTCATCTCTCTATTCTAGATGAGGTCGCATCTCACCCTCTGAAATACGGTATGTACTTAACAAAAAGATGAGCACCGGGTAGTATCAACACAATACACTATGTACTAGTAGGTATCATAGGTTGACCTAACAAAATAACATGAGGATATGAAAATATATAACAAGTAATAGGACTTCAACACTTAGCATATAACCAACCAAAAAATAGTCTTTCAAATCAATTCAACAGCAATAATCATAAGTTCACAATTCATAGAATATCATCATAAGAGGGAAAAAGAGTAATCACTTTTAACAACTATCTCACATATCACTATGTCCATCAATTTTTTCTCATATCGCTTGTATCTCTAGTCTCACCTTAGTTCTCAGCCAACTCACCATAGTAAGCAATGGAATAATACAAAACAAGGTAAAAGAGTGTACACAGATGCTATGGGTCTTATTTTTGCCCACTAGCCATGACTTGTAGGGGACCTTAGGTGTCCATGTACCATACCGGCGTGGTATCCAACCAATAGCAAATTTATCAACAACAATATCTATATAACTAGGCTCTCAAACCTATTTCTCATGAAGATACTCACTGCCCAAGACACTATTCATACTTATCCATTTCATCTCACTTATCACTTCCTGTTCATTTAGCCTATTCATACAAGCACAATAGGGAAAACACATACAATACAACCATGTCCAAAGACCAATCACGAGTTACATAATTTGACTACAAAAATGTAATAAGGTGAATATTAAATCAAATTCAAACCATAACCTACCTCAAAAGAAGAATAACACCCACAAGCTAATTCATCACTGCCTTTTCCTTTCTGAACTCTCCAGAATGCATAAGATCTAAAAATAGCAATAATATAAGAGTAATTAGCCAATTACCTTTCATTTCAGGCTTTGGGAATTCAATGCATCAATTCTACCCTTTAAATGAGGTTTCTAGAATTCCCCAAGAGTTAATAAATCATTAACTAGCCCTATAGCATTCATAGAATCAATAACCAAAGGTTTCTAATCGAATTTATACCTTTTTCACCATTTTTATTCCTAAAGGTTTCACCTTTATGGAACACAAGGTTCCCCAATTACCTTAATCAAGTCAAAACAACTAAATTCATGCTAGAAATCAAAAAATACATCCTAGGATCAATTCTATGTAATTTTACACCTATCCCTAGGGTTTCTCCCCAAATTCATACTTCTAGGGCTTAATTGCAAGAAATCCACCATTAATCCTTTCCGCCAAGGTCTAAGGAAGATTAATAATCACTAAATGAAGAGTTCTACATATTACATACCTTAAATGATGAAGATTGCCCTAGTTTCTTGGGAAACCCACTTCTTAGAGCTCTAGAATAAAATAGAATAATAAGGGAAATAACTTAGAAAATTGCAGGACTTACAGGTATACTGCCCTATTTTCTCATCGTGATGGACGACTCTCCATCATACTGGGTCATTATAATGAGGATTAGCTCATCCTGGTGGACTGTCACAATAAGGCATCCTTAATTTCTATGAATGATAATTTCTAGAACATGGTGTTCTCGCTCTCAGGCCCTTATTTCATAACACACGTTCTTTTGTAGACATCACGAATTATTCCTGATATTGCAACTATCATATCCAGAGTTTTATGACTCGGATTCTCATTCCAAAACTTCCTACAGAACCCTACGACAGTTGGCTATCAGAAAATAGACACCACCATACCATACAACATCTCACAAAACACGAATCACCTCTAAGATATAGAATACTATATTTTCATCAAAGCTCACCCTAGCTTAAGATTTTCAATTCTCACCTTAGGGACTTTTCTAGATGGATACTTATGCCTTAATTCAGTGTAATGACAGAATAGTTTATTACATTAGATACCAATTAAACAATCATTCATCCTCAGCCAATAATAAGGAGAAAAAAATAGGAAAACCAAAGTTACCTGAATCGATAAACAAGTGAGGATACTTGTCCCGCATGTTTTCCTCAGTCTCCCAAGTATCCTCCTTAACAGGACAGTTCTTCCACTGGACTTTCACAGATGCAATTTCCATGGTTCTCAACATTCGAACATCTCGGTCTAGAATTTCAACAACCTCTTCTTCATAAGAGAGGTTTTCATCCAATAGAACCAAATCCCATCGAATGATATAATTACCATTTTTGTGGTACTTCTTAAGCATCTACAAATGGAATACGGGATTCACTCCCATAAAACTAGGTGATAAGGCCAACATGTAAGCCACTGGCCCCACCTTTTGAAAAATCTCAAAGGGCCCAATATATCTCAGACTTATCTTGCCTCATTTCCTGAACTTCATAACACCATTCACGGGTGAAACTTTAAGCAAGGCTTGATCACCTTCCATAAAGTGCATGTATCTAATCTTTCTGTTTGCATACTCTTTCTACCAGCTTTGAGCTGCTAGAAGTTTTCCTTGGATGATCTTCACCCTCCAGATAGAGTCTCTTACCAGGTTCGTACCCAAAGGTTTTACTTTAAATGAATCAAACCAACCAATGAGAGATATGCCTCTTCTCCCATACAAGGCCTTGAATGAGGCCATATCTATGCTGGATTAATAACTATTGTTATATGCAAACTCAGCCAGCACTAAATACTGATCCCAATGACCCTTAAAGTTCATCACACATGCACAAAGCATATCCTCTAACACCTGAATCATATACTCAGGCTGCCAGTCAGTCTAAGGGTGAAAAGTTGTACTCGGATCCAACCTTGACCCTAATTATTCGTGCAACTTCTGCCAGAAAGTGGAAGTGAACTGGGTACCCCCTATTAGAAATAATAAATGTAGGCACCCTATGCAATTGGACAACCTCATTCATGTAGATCTTGGCAAACTTGGTTGCGTTATAAATTACCTGCACAAGAATGAAGTGTGCATATTTGTCAATCTATCAACAATGACCCATATCAAATTGAATTTTCCCAAGGTCTTAGGAAAGCCAACCAAGAATTCCATGGCTATGCTTTCCCACTTCCATTCAGGAATATGCATTCTCTGAAGTGTACTCTTGTAATGATCTGTTCCGTTGGTATGGGTAAACCATTCATGTGAAGTTTCTAGTTAGAAAACTTTTGGGTTTGGGAGTTGAAAATTTTAGGCTAGGCTTGTCTCAGACATATTCTAAGCAAGGTAAGGTCTAGGGAAATTTGGGAAAGGTTTGGGTAAAATATCTTATGTTGAGCTAGTTTATCCATTAGCTAAGACATTAAGGAATTTGGAGGACTTTTTGGAAGTGAATTCAGGTAAGTAGAACTCCCAATATCAAAGTTAATGTGAAAGGGTTGGTTTGGAATGTCAAGATTTCAAGTGTGTTGTAAAATGGGCAACTTTGGGAGATTTTCTGAGTTTCTTTTCCATGCAAAATGCTATAGCAGTTGACACAATGTTATAGCAATGACCGCTATAGAAGAGATATTCCCATAATAGCAGAAGTCAAGACGGTCAGCACCACCATAAAAGGTGGGTTCCACTACAAAAATGCTGCTATAGCAGTGTGGGAACCATTAAGTTGCAGTTAATGCAAAAACTTCCCCAAAAATGTTCAGAAATTCTCAAGAACATTTTGGGGAAGGGCAGAGGTTATTTAGGAGATTTCAACTCGGATTTCCATCATTTTTCTTCCTAAATGTAAGGATTTTACTCCCCTATTATAGTACTTCAGTTCTCAGGTATCAGAATCATTAGTACATGGGTTTGGGGAAGGTTTAAATAGACCAAAGAGGGTAGAATCCAGTGATATAGAGATTCTAGGGCGTAGAGGATCTTGGGTCTTGGTTATTGTTGTTAAATTGTGATCTACTCACTATAATTTGCCTAACAAATCCGTAAAAATTGTAGTTGTAGGAAAATTAATGGTGGGAAAGCCCTGGGATGGGTGGAATGATCATGGTTTGTCTTGGAGATTAGGATTTAAGTATAATCCATATATTATTAGGTTATTTAGACTGATTGTACTATATTTTGAAATCATTTTTAGACCAAGAACAAGTGAAAGCTTCAGAAAATGGGAAGGCTCCGGTCCAGTAGAGATTTTAAGTTATTCAAGGTAGGTAATGGTTGTTGTTTTCCCAATTGCAATATGTGTTCATGTAACTATTGCCAAGTATTGTATGTGTATTGCATGGTTAGGGAATGGAATTATTAATGTCTAAATATCTGGTTGTCAATCATGTGAAATGAACCTGTTTTTGTTGCTTGTTGGTTTACAAGTCTGATTTTGTTCATTAATTATTGATTGTTGGATTGTGGGTGACATTCAGTTGGCTCAGGTACCACGCTTGGTATGAAATACATATCATTTGGCTCGAGTATCATGCCTAGTATGGAATACATAATGGTTGGCTTGGGTACCACACCTGGTACAGGTTCTATAATGCTTGGCCCAGGTACCACGCCTGGTACGGGGTTATTTATACTTGTTGATTGTGTTTTGTGTTGGTTCCATGAGTCGATCGGGTTATTTCTTAAATTGTGATTATTGCATGTTGGCTCATGAGTGGCTGGGTAGTTGTACTTAAATATGGGGTTGGTCCAGGTGTAAACCAGAATTGCATATTGAACTCGTAGGTGTTGTTTTAGGGATCCTTGGTTGGTCTGAGTTACTTGAGAAAGGTTGTCTTGTTTGTATTTGCTTGTGTTATGGTGGTTGTTAGACCTATTTCATTTAGTGGGTAAGACTGAGAGCCTGAGATTATATTGATGGCTTGTTTATTCATGTTTGTCTTACTTTACTCGGCTTTAGTTTATTGTTCATAAGTTGTTCTTGGAGCTGGCTGATGATTCTACCAGTACACTTTGGTTTTGTGTACTGATATTGCACTTGCTTTCCTTTTGTGAGTACAAGACATATTTTGGCGGCTCCTACGCGATCTCAGTTGTAGTCCCGACATTTCCAAAATCCAAGAGTGAGTTGCTTATTTCAGGCTACCATGGTTTCATCTAGCATATTTCTAGTCCATTTTTTGGACTTAGATTTCCTTTTTTTGGGTTGCATCCCCGTTCTCTAGACAATAGTAGATGTTTTGGTACACGACTTTTAGATTCTAGGGGTAGTTTTCTGCAGGATCTTATTTATTAATATGTTGGGCTATGAATGCTAGTTTAAATTAATGCAACTAGTTTTTGAGCTGTTAGTTTCACGAAGTGTTGCTTTAGTTATTGGTTCGCTCATCCAGGGGTCTTGGGTGGGTGCCAATCGTGGTGGTTTGGTTCATGACAAAGATAGTATCAGAGCCCTAGGTTTGTTGATCTGATCGTACCAAAAAGGGGTCTAGTAGAGTTTTGCGGAATGGTATGGAGACATCTGTACTTTCCTTCGAGAGGCTATAGGACTTTAGGAAACTATATCTTCTTTCTTCCTTCATGCTATAACTTGATTCCAATTGGTATGTGGTGATACAAATTGGTATCTAACTTCTTTCACACTTTTGTACACAGATAGTTAACACCAGATTTAATAGAGCAAGAGCGGCAATTCCAGTGGCAGAACCAGCAGCCAGAGGGAGAGGAAGGGGCAAGGGCAGGGGCAAAGGAGGAGCAACACCCGCCAAGGGTGGAGCTCAGATAGCGGCAGGACCAAGGGCGGCGAACCCTCCTCCACCCCAGGATCCTATTGAGGATGAGGTTAAGGTTGTACTTGAGGAGGGCATGGAGTAGGAGGAGATGGCATCGACAAGAGTTCTAAGCCTTCCCGCTATATCACCCAAGGTATTTCAGCAGGTGTGGGCTTTTCTGAGTGGGCTGGCAAGTACTGGAGCCACCCCTACTGGTACTGCAGATCAGGTTTTGGGCACTCAACCAGCTGTTGCAGCAGCTCCTAGGATTGATGCAGTGTCAGGTACTGATGATTTCTTTTATCTGATGCTAGGCCCTGTTATACCGGGACTGAGCATGAGATGCTGACCAAATTCTTGAAATTGAAACCTTTGACATTTCAGGGTACAGAGAAGGAGGATGCCTTTGAGTTTATTCAAGACTGCTATGAGAGGCAGCATAAGTTGGGCATTTCACAAAATCATGGGGTAGAATTTGTTACTTTTGAGCTTCAGAGTGATGCCAAGCAGTGGTGGAGAGCTCATGTAGAGTGTTTTCCATCAGCTTTACCTCCGATGACTTCGGCACAATTTCAAGCTCTGTTCTTGGAGAAATATGTTCCTCACACTTTGAGGGATCGCAAAAAGGATAAGTTTCTGGCCCTTGAGCAGGGTAACGTGTCTGTTTTACCCTATGAGGCTAAATTTCATGTCTTGTGACGTTATGCTACTCAGTTTCTGGGTACTAAAGAGGAGAGGATTCATCTGTGTGTGAAGGGTCTAGATACTGAGTTGCAGGTTTTGTCTGTGCATATGACCTCGGCAGGGAAGAGTTTTAATAAGATGACTGACTATGTGAAGAAACTGGAGGGGGTCAGACAAGTCGAGCAGGATAAGGTGTTAGCCAAGAAGTCCCAGAATAAAGGTAATTTCAGTGGTTCTTACTCCAGGGGTCACAACCAGCAAGTGTATTATGCTCGTCCTATTCAGTCAGCCCTGCCAGCTTCTATAGGGGCTTCTTATACTTCTAGTAGCAGGACTACTCTTAACCGTGGATGTTTTTGTTATGGAGATTTAGGCCACTTCAAGAGGGAGTGCCCTCAAAGGCAGGCATGAAATAAAACTCAGTAGTAGACCAGGGTTGTGGTTCCAATAGGTTGAGGTGGCAATAGCAGAGGTTGTCCACAGAGTAGGCGAGGTAATTTTCAGTGAGGCTATGGAAACAGAAGTAATGGTGTCGCAGGAAGAGTAGTAGTATAGCTAGCCATAGAGGTTGCTCAGATTGATGATAGGGACCATTTTTATGCATTCCCAGGGAAATCTGAGGTCGAAGCATCAGATGTTGTGATAACAGGTACAATTTTAGTTTGTGATCGGATGGCTTCTGTATTGTTTGACCCAGGTTCTACTTATTCATATGTGTATGTAAAATTTGCTTTGGGTCTAGATTTGGTTTGTGATGTCCTTGATTTCCCTATTCATGTTTCTACCCCCGTTGGATAGTTTGTGGTAGTAACCCATATATATCGTACTTGTCATGTGGTTTTTGTGTGTTTTCAAACTTGGGTAGATTTAGTTATTCTGGACTTACTAGATTTGGATGTCATTTTGGGTATGACTTGGTTGTCTCCATACCATGTTGTGTTGAACTGTAATGCTAAGATAGTGGCTCTAGAGAATCTGAGTAAGGGTAGGCTAGAGTGGGAAGGTGTGTACAGGCCTAAGCCGGCGAAGAATATATCATTTGTTCAAGCTAGGAAGTTAGTAGGGAAAGGTTGTTTAGACTTCTTGGCTCATTTACGGGATGTTAGTGGAGTCCCCTTCGATTGAGTCAAGTTTGGTAGTTTTAGAGTTTCAGGAGGTGTTTTTGGTAGATTTTCCTAGAATGCCTCCAGATAGAGACATTGACTTCTGTATAGGTTTGGAGCCAGCACTCGCCCAATATCTATTCCTCCCTATCGTATGGCTCCGGCATAGTTGATGTAACTTAAGACTCAGCTTCAAGAACTTTTAGATAAGGGCTTTATTC
This sequence comes from Jaltomata sinuosa, assembly GCA_003996215.1. Lineage (NCBI taxonomy): Eukaryota > Viridiplantae > Streptophyta > Magnoliopsida > Solanales > Solanaceae > Jaltomata > Jaltomata sinuosa. The sequence goes on from QJPP01005271.1 coordinate 69,114, forward strand.
ATCTCAGTACTTCACCATGGGTTGCTCTAGTTTGTTTGTGAAGAAGAAGGATGGTAGTATGAGGATATGTATAGACTACAGGCAACTGAACAAGGTCACTATCCAAAACAAGTATCCCTTACCCTGCATAGATGACCTTTTTGATCAGTTGCATGTGCTTCCCTGTTTTCAAAAATTGACTTGAGATATGGGTATCATCAGCTAAAAATTTGGCCAGAGGATATACCTAAGATGGTATTCCAGACTCAATACGGGCATTTTAAGTTCCTGGTAATGTATTTTGGGTTGACCAATGCACCAACAACTTTCATGAGTTTGATGAATAGTGTCTTTAAGTCGTATTTGGACTCCTTTGTGATTATGTTTATAGATGATATCCTGATTTAATCCAACAATAAGGAAGAGCATGCAGAGCATCTTCGCATTGTTCTGGGGATATTGAGGAACCAGAAATTGTATGCCAAGTTTTCAAAGTGTGAATTTTGATTGTCCTCGGTTGCCTTCTTAGGGCATGTAGTTTAAAAAAAGAGGGTGATGGTAGATCGCCAAAAGATCGAGGCAGTTAAGAGTTGGGTCTGGCCTAGCTCTGTGACTGAGGTTAGGAGTTTTGTGGGGCTTGCAGGCTATTATCATAGGTTTGTCAAGAACTTTGCTTCCATTGCTACTCACTTGACAAGGTTAACTCAGAAGGAGGTACCTTTAGTTTGGTCTGAAAACTGTGAATAGAGCTTCCAAAATATCAAGACACATCTAACTACATCTCCCATCCTATCATTGTCGGTTGAAAGTAAAGATTTCATTATGTTTTATGATGATTCACTTTCGGGTTATGGTGTTGTGTTAATGCAGGACATGAATGTTATAGCTTATGCTTCAAGGCAGTTGAAGCCTCATGATAAGAACTACCCAACCCACAATAGAGTTGGTCGCGGTAGTCTTTGCGCTAAATATTTGGAGACACTACCTTTATGCTGTCAAGTGTTCATAGACCATCGCAGCCTGCAATATGTATTTACTCAGAAAGATTTGAATCTAAGATAGAGGAGGTGGATGGAACTGTTGAAGAATTGTGATATGACCATCCAATACCATCCAGGAAAGACTAATGTGGTGGTGGACGCATTCAATTGGAAAGCAATTAGCATAGGCAGCTTGGCTTGTTTGGGGGTATCCAAATGACTCTTGACTAGGGAGATTCAGGATCTAGAATCAAGGTTCATACAGTTGGGCATTTCAGAACAAGGTGGAGTGTTGGCCAGTATTGAGGTCAAACCCGCATTTATAGAGGATATCAAGGCCAAACAGTTTTAGGATACGCAGTTGAACAAACTTCGGAACAAGGTGTTATCTTGGGATGACCTAGATACAACACTTGACGCATTTGGGGTACTGAGTTTCAGAGGATGGATTTGTGTTCCTAGGTTTGATGATTTGGTTGACAAGGTGTTGTTAGAAGCTCATGGATCACGGTATTCAATTCATCTGGGCGTAACTAAAATTTACCAGTACTTGAGGATACTTTATTGGAGGCCTACGATGAACACGGACATAGCTGACTATGTGTCTAAGTGTCAAAATTTCCAGCAGGTTAAGTATGAGCACCAAAGGCCTGTAGGATTGCTATCATCTGGGCGTAACTAAAATTTACCAGGACTTGAGGCGACTTTATTAGAGGCCTGCGATGAAGACGGACATAGCTGACTATGTGTCTAAGTGTCAAAATTTCCAGCATGTTAAGTATGAGCACCAAAGGCCTGTATGAGCACCAAAGGCCTGATGGAACTATTGAAGAATTGTGATATGACCATCCAATACCATCCAGGAAATACTAATATGGTGGAGGACGCATTCAATTGGAAAGCGATTAGCATGGGCAGCTTGGCTTGTTTGGGGGTATCCAAATGACTCTTGACTAAGGAGATTCAGGATCTAGAATCAAGGTTCATACAGTTGGGCATTTCAGAAAAAGGTGGAGTGTTGGCCAGTATTAAGGTCAAACCCGCATTTATAGAGGATATCAAGGCCAAACAGTTTTAGGATACGCAGTTGAACAAACTTCGAAACAAGGTGTTATCTTGGGATGACCTAGATACAACACTTGACGCATTTGGGGTACTGAGTTTCAGAGGATGGATTTGTGTTCCTAGGTTTGATGATTTGGTTGACAAGGTGTTGTTAGAAGCTCATGGATCACGGTATTCAATTCATCTGGGCGTAACTAAAATTTACCAGTACTTGAGGATACTTTATTGGAGGCCTACGATGAACACGGACATAGCTGACTATGTGTCTAAGTGTCAAAATTTCCAGCAGGTTAAGTATGAGCACCAAAGGCCTGTAGGATTGCTATCATCTGGGCGTAACTAAAATTTACCAGGACTTGAGGCGACTTTATTAGAGGCCTGCGATGAAGACGGACATAGCTGACTATGTGTCTAAGTGTCAAAATTTCCAGCATGTTAAGTATGAGCACCAAAGGCCTGTATGAGCACCAAAGGCCTGATGGAACTATTGAAGAATTGTGATATGACCATCCAATACCATCCAGGAAATACTAATATGGTGGAGGACGCATTCAATTGGAAAGCGATTAGCATGGGCAGCTTGGCTTGTTTGGGGGTATCCAAATGACTCTTGACTAAGGAGATTCAGGATCTAGAATCAAGGTTCATACAGTTGGGCATTTCAGAAAAAGGTGGAGTGTTGGCCAGTATTAAGGTCAAACCCGCATTTATAGAGGATATCAAGGCCAAACAGTTTTAGGATACGCAGTTGAACAAACTTCGAAACAAGGTGTTATCTTGGGATGACCTAGATACAACACTTGACGCATTTGGGGTACTGAGTTTCAGAGGATGGATTTGTGTTCCTAGGTTTGATGATTTGGTTGACAAGGTGTTGTTAGAAGCTCATGGATCACGGTATCCAATTCATCTGGGCGTAACTAAAATTTACCAGGACTTGAGGCGACTTTCTTGGAGGCCTGCGATGAAGACGGACATAGCTGACTATGTGTCTAAGTGTCAAAATTTCCAGCAGGTTAAGTATGAGCACCAAAGGCCTGTAGGATTGCTTCAGAGAATGCCCATTCTCGAGGGGAAGTGGGAGAGAATAGCCATAGACTTTGTGGTGGGTATTTCTAAGACCTTTAGAAAGTATGCCTCTATTTGGGTCATCGTGGACAGTTTGACCAAGTAAGCTCATTTTATTCTGGTCAAGGTATAATTCACAGCAGTTGGCCAAGATTTATGTTAAGGAGATTGTGAGATTTCATTGGGTTCCACTCTCCATCAATTCAGATAGAGGTACTCAGTTCACTTCCAAGTTCTGGGGCAAGTTACACAAAGAGTTAGGCACCCAGCTCACTTTTAGCACATCTTTTCATCCTCAGATGGATGATTAGTCAGAGAGGACGATTCAGGTACTGGAGGACATGCTAAGAGCATGTGTGATTAACTTCGGGGGCCATTGGGATCAGTTCTTGCAGTTGTGTGAATTCTCATACATATAATAGTTATCACTCCAGTATCGACATAGCACAATTAAAGGCACTCTATGAGAGAGGATGTAGATCACCCATAGGGTGGTTTGAGGTAGGCAATGTGAAACCTTTGGGCGTGGACTTGGTGAGGGAAGCTTAGGAAAAGGTGAGGGGTATTCAAACCAAGTTACTAGCAGCCCAAAGTAGGCAGAAAGAGTATGGAGATCGCAGGATAAGTGAAATGGAATTATAGGTTGGTGAACAAGTGTTGTTGAAGGTTTCACTAATAAAAGGGGTAATGCAATTCGGCAAGAAAGGAAAGCTTAGCCCTTGGTATATCGGTCCATTCGAGGTCTCGAGATTATAGGGTCAGTGGCATACAGGTTAGCACTGTTGCCCAGTTTGTCTGGTGTAACACCTCGAAAATTGAACTAGCTATCTAAGTCTGAAACTCATTCTACAAAATTTTAGTCTTATGGCCACACTAAATCTGGACCACGCTTGTAAAGTGTTGCCTAAAATATATTTGGTTACGCTTTTAAAGGGTAGGTATAGTTTTTAGCTTCTAGCAACACAAATATTGGCAATGCTTTTAAATTGTGGTCTTTAATGGTATAGGCCACACTTTATAAGCATTGACAAATCATGATATAATTAGCAACATTTATTTACACATACAACTACACTTTTAAGAGTGGTATTTTTTTAATTCTAAATACAACACTTTAGAAGTGTGGCCTAAACTTTTCACTAAAAATTTAACTCTCCCTCCAAAATATTTTACTCTCCCTCCAATTTCTAATTGCCCAAAAATGAAATTTCAACTCTCAGCTCTCTAAAATATTTTAGAAGTAAAAATAAAATATCTCTCAGCTCTCTAAAGCATCCTCACTCTTACTCTCACAACTCTCTCACCTAAAAATTACAGCTTTTGGGTTTATCTCAATGGCGGAAATCATTGTTTAAGCTTCTGCATTTAACCTCAGCTCATCTCAAAGAAGGTCGAATCCCTCAATCTTTCATGTTTTAAGCTTCTGGGTTTGTTGCATGTTAAAGAGCTTCTGGGTTTGTTGCATGTTTTAAGCTCCCAAATCTATCGAAGAAGGTAGAAATTTTCATCTTTTAAGCTTTCTTTTCAACTTATTTCAGATCAAATCCCTCAAATTTTCATGTTTTAAGCTTCAAGGTTTGTTACATGTTAAAGAGCTTCTGGGTTTGTTGCATATTTTAAGCTCCCAAATCTATCGAAGAAGGTAGAAATTTTCATCTTTTAAGCTTCCTTTTCAACTAATTTCAACTTATTTCAGATCAAATGCCTTATATTTCTTCTAATTTCACCTTATTTCAGTGAAGATTTCAGCTCAGCTCAGCTCAAATTTTTTTCTAGTTTTCCTAATTTCAATCCGTGTGAGCTAAAGTTATGTCAGCTTCGCTTAGCTCAAATTTTGTCATCAACTTTTACCTTTTTGAAGACCACCGCTTATAAATGATATGGATTGTAGATTTCAGTTTGGTTCATGTGTTGGTTTCTTGGTTCCCCTGTTCTTTGGTTTCTCTTTGTGTTAACTGATTCAGATTTAATATAAAGAGTGCCCTCTATTGGGCCAGGGGTAGAAAGCATATGGGTTTGTTGTATCTGTATTTGTTGCATGTCTATTTTTCATATGGGTTTGTTGTATCTGGGTTTGTTGCATGTCTATTTTGCATATGGGTTTGTTGCATCTGAGTTTGTTGCATTCTGTGACAGTATAAACTGATTATAGTTTGAGCTTTGTAAGCTTCTTTGTACAAAGAAGATGGTATAAAATAGATTATTGTAGTTTGTAGAATAAAGATTGTTGATGGGGTTGAGGAACTTCACCAGAATAAACAAGTTAATGTAACACAAGATGTTCAAATAATTGGGAAACTGTTATTGATATTTCAGTTTGCTTCTCTCCTCCTTTCTTCATCTCTCCCATTTCCAAACTATGTGACAGTAATTTTTAAATAAATGTGTTGATTGATGTTAAATTTCTTTTGTTCTGTCAATACCAAGTTCTATCACTGAACATATCTGAATTGAACATATTGGGAACCCAGTAGAGAAACAATGTGGTTCATCAGGACCTTTTTATATTTCTTTGTGTTATTCCTTTTCTTCTTTGGTGTCTCTCCGCTGATTTTGTCAGAAGTAATTTTAGATTGAAATATGACTTTCGAAAGAGTTAGTTTGTGGTTTGTTCCTTGGATATCATCGATAGGTTCTTTCTTTTGTAATTGATTCACTGTTGTAAGAAAATGGCATACAACTTACTATAGAGTAATATTTTTGAACATCCTAATATTGTTTTCTTTTGTTTCTAGTTTATTGTAATAGAGTTTCTTTTTTCCGTTGAGGTAGCTTGATTGAGATTATTACTGCGAAGTTATTTACACTTTGAATGTGAGAACTCAATTTGAAATTGAAAATTTTGTTCTAAAGGTTAGTTTAGTTTCATAGATCCAGTTAGGCATTTATTCTTTTTTATTATAAATGAAGTGTTAGATTAAAAATGTATGTTGTAAATTGGTTGTTCAGTTGTAAAAGAATTAATGAATGTTTATGCTAATCTATACATACTATATGAATACATACTATATGTTGAATTATTTATATTTTTTATATTTCAATAGGCAGGTATTTTTTAATAAATTGCTTTCTCACTAATATCTTATGAACTGTAAATGTTGTTGTAGGCTGTTGCTTGATTCAACCTAATCATTTTTCCATCAGAGGAGATTATTTAGGAAAGTTGGAACTGCTGGAACTTCCTCACCTTGTTTTACATTTGTAAGAAATCTACTCTAATGTTGCTTACTGGAGTGTATAAATTAGTATGTGTTATTTAGTTAAATCTGATAGTGTGTGATAGTACTAAATTAGATTGGTGATATATATTGCTTACACTTGGGGATTCCCTTTTCTTTCTTCTTCTGAAATTGGCCCCCTCGCACTAGTGTATTACTGGTATACACATTACACTATAGACTCAGATAGAAGTTCTGAGATTTGTATTATCTCGCACTAGTCTATTATCTGTTTATCCTTTTGATTTACTCAGCAGGTTAGCATCTCACCTAAGCATTTTGATTCCCTCTATGTTCAGTAGTTGTGTAGCCTTGTACGAATACTGAGAGCTCACAGGCCACTACTTTATTTTTATTTCTTTTATTTCTCAGATTTCGTCTACTTGTTATGTTATTCAATGATCGTATTAGTTTCTTAAATTGTTGAATCTGTGGGAACCTTCTTACCTAATAAAGTCTGCATAGACCTTTAATCATTTTGAAAATTGATGCTTAATCCAGTACTTATATTTCATGCGTATAGGTCAGATTATGCGTCAACTCAATCTTAACTTGAACAACTTGAGAGTTTATTTAAAATCTGTGTGTAGCAAGATCGGCGACTAGTTAGTATCCAGTCTCCAACATTTATTATGTATTTCTTCCTAAGGAGTATTAAAACTCTTAGGTTCTATTTTGTGATTTATTTTTCTTTTCTATCACGTCCAAGTCATTAGACTTAGATTGCAATTTAAAGACATGCTTATAGATTACAATTATATACAAGTTAAAGTCTCTGGAATTTGTTGAAATCTTTTTATATTGTCTAAACACATAGAAATTATCTCTCAAGTCTGAATGAATTGTACATGATTCTGTGGGTAGGATATCCCATGTCACCCATCTAATCTGCCATTATCCTTAGAAAGCATGCCTATAAGACCTATATTATGATTTTCTTTTGGTGTCTGTGTGTGTTTGTGTTGATGGGTATCTGAAATTGTTAAACTGTTTAAACTTAGTAATTTCCTTGTATAAGTTTGGCATAAATTTAAATAACTTGGTATGAATAGATAGTTAAATAAAGGAAAGTAGTTAGGTATCTGCAATTGTTAAACTGTTTAAAATATGTAGCATGCATACTTAATTTTGTTATATTCAGGAGAAGAGGAATTGGATCTGCTACAGATTTAAACTTGGATTTGGCTTAACATAAAGGCTATGACTAGGTAATTTTTTTTATCTTCTTCCAACACATGCCAATACATGATTCTGATAACTTGCTTGTGATTTTAAGAATTAAAATGTGCAGTAATTAATGTTTTTGTATATTGAAAGATTTGACATTAATGTTGGGTTTTTAGGAACTCAAAGGTTCCATCCAAGGATTGGATGGATTTACCTAGGTATTCCGAAGAGTATATTAATGGTGTTGAATCTTTCTTAAATTTTGCTTACACTTATGGAGAGCCTCAAGGCAAACAAATTCAATGTCCATGTGATCATTGTGGCAATGTATGTTGGAGGGAATGGAATATAGTGCATAATCATCTAATAGACTATGGATTTGTTAAAAATTATAAAAGATGGATCAATCACGGGGAATGGGAAATCTAGTTGGATGTTGATGATTATATGGATGACACATGTGATGATATTGATGGGTTGTTAAATGATCACTTTAGACATATTGCACAAGCTGAAGGTCCAAATAAAGATGCCAAGAAACTCTATAACTTAGTTGAAGAGGCTAGCCAAGAACTATATCCCAGTTGTAAAGGATTCTCTAGATTATCATTCACAATCCATTTATATTTGTTGAAGTGTCTACATGGATGGAGAAATGAATCATTCACTTCTCTTTTAGCATTATTAAAAAAGGCCATGCCTGAGTTGAATATTCCTCCATCCTACAATAAAGTTAAGTCTATGGTAAAGGATATCGGTCTTCACTATGAGAAAATTCATGCGTGTCTGAATGATTGCATGTTGTTTAGGAATGATGATGCTGAATTTTGCCATGTTTGCGGAGCTTCTCATTATATTAAACCTACTGAAGTGGACAGTGAGGTTGTGGAGCCTTCTAAGAAACCTCATCGTGTTCCATCAAAAATTTTAAGACACTTTCCCTTAATTCCTAGACTTAAAAGGCTATTTATGTATTCAAAGACAGCAGATTCATTGGGGTGGCATGATGAGGAGAATTGTAAAGATGGAAAGCTAAGGCATCCCGCTGATGGAAAAGCATGGAAAGACTTTGATAGGTTGTATCCGGATTTCGCACGAGATTGTCGTAATTTGAGACTTGGCTTGTCAAGTGATGGATTCAATCTATTTCGAACCATGAGTATATCTCATAGCATATGGCCAATTATATTAATGGTTTATAATTTACTGCCTTGGATGTGCATGAAACCAAAATAATCTATGTTGTCTTTACTTATTTCTGGGCTCTGATCACCTGGAAATGTCATTGATATTTATTTACAACCATTGATTGATGAGTTAAATTTGTTGTGGAATTATGGAGTTGAAACATATGATGCTTCAAGAAATCAAACCTTTCAAATGCGAGCAACTCTTGTGTGGACGATCAGTGACTTCCCTGCTTATGTTATGTTATTTGGTTGGAGTACAAAAGGAAAGATGGCCTGCCCTTGTTGTAAATTTGGCACCAATTCTTGCTATCTGAAACATAGTAGGAAGATGTGCTATATGGATCATCGTATCTTTCTACCCATGGATCATCTGTGGAGATCTAACAAAAGATCTTTCAATGGAAAAACTGAATTTAGGCCTCCTCCACCTTTGTTAAATGGAATTGATGTGCTGAATAGCTTAAAAAACATGAGCAATGTGTTTGGGAAGAAGAGAAAGAGTTCAAATGATGGCCCATGGAAAAAAAGGTCAATATTCTTTGAATTTCCTTATTGGGAGCACAACCCATCACCTCACAACCTCGGTGTAATGCACATAGAGAAGAACATAGTTGACAACATAATTGGAACTCTTTTGGATATTTTTGGCAAAACAAAGGATCATGCAAAGGCTCGTTATGATTTGAAAGAGATGGGAATTAGAAAGAACCTTCATCCAAAAGATACAAGGGATGGCAAGAGAACAAAGATGGCAAAAGCCTGCTTCTCAATGGCTAATGGAGAGAAATCAATTTTTTTGTAGAGTTCTAAAGACAGCAAAACTGCCTGATGGTAGTGCCTCTAACATATCTAGGTGTGTGCAACTAGATGAAAGAAAAATATCTGGTTATAAGACACATGATGCTCGTTTCATGTTACATTACTTGCTTCCAATTCCAATTAAAAGCATCCTTCTTGATCTTGTTATTATTTCTTTGATTCGTCTGAGTTTCTTCTTTCGTCGGTTATGTCAAAAAGTTATCACACCAGAGGAAATAAATTGCTTAGAAGTAGAGATCAAGGAAACAATAAATCAGTTGGAGCGAATTTTTCCTCCTACATTTTTTGATATAATGATTCATTTGCCTATTCATTTAGCAAATGAGGTGAGATTAGGAGGCCCAGTTCAAAATCGATGGATATATCCCTCTGAAAGAGATATGTCTACATTCAAATCGCATGTACGCAACAAAAATTGTGCAAAAGGATCTATAGCAGAGGCATATTTGGTTAAAGAGTGTTTAACGTTATGCTCTAGATATTTGCGTGAGGGCGTACGCACCAGATTTAATAGAAGAGCCCGAAATGATGATGAACATGGCTCGGGTGATGCTCAAACTTGTAGTTTGTTTCCTAACAATGGTTGTCCTTTAGGAGCAAAGAAAGTTGTTGGTACTATTTTAGATAGCAAGTCATTAAATCAGGCGCATGCATACTTATTGTCCAATTGTGATGAAGTTCAAGAGTATATTAGGTACTTTAATCACTTCTAGTATTTCCTTTTTACATATAGTTCTCAACTTGTTTTATTTATTGTTCTAACAAATAAAAATACTTGTATGTAGAGAGCATGACTTAAAGTTAATAATCAGCCGCGAAGATCTAAATGGAGCAAGGCTAAGAATCATAGTCAGAGCTTCTCCCAATGGTTTGAAATTCGTGCTTTGCAAGAGGATGTGCCTGATCTTATAAAAGAATTGGCTAGAGGATCAAATTCAGTTGCTAAAAGATATTCTGGGTATCTTATTAATGGATATAGATTTCATACTAGGTATCGTGATGCAAGGCGTAAAACCCAAAATAGTGATGTTATATTAGTTGCCTACACCACAAGCTTTGCAAGCTCAAAGGATAAAAATCTAGTTGATGGTAGAATAGTTGATATAGTTGAGTTAGACTATTATGGCCATTTTAAAGTTGTTTTATTTAAGTGCGACTGGTATGAGGTTGAAAAAGATATGTATGGTCTTACTTATGTCGATTTCAACAAGAAATACTCTCTGGAAGAGACTTTTGTGCTAGCACCTCAAGTGCACCAGTGCTTCTATGTTCAATATCCATATGATCAAGATAGACATTATGTTATGAAGACTGTTGCGAGAGACTTGTTAAATGTAATGATGAGGTCGAACAAAGTTATGAAAATGAACCTTCTAAACATTTGATGGTCTCATCTATACAAGATGATGATGGTGAAGTCGTCTTAATAAGGAATGATATACCAGAAACCATTAATGATGTGGATGATATGGCTGCTGAAGGATTTCTTACTCAACAACTTGAAGTTGAGTATGACGACGAATCTGAAGTTGAGTCTGAAGACGAGTTTGAAGATGAATTTGAAGATGAATTTGAAGATGATTCTGAAGACGAGTCAAACGAAGTGTCTGAAAATGATTTTGATGATGAACCATGACTTTATTATTTTGTTGTTGACCCATAGTATTAGCTTTCTCTTTCTGTTATTTGACGGTTTACTGGTACAAAAACTCTTAGCTATGTAATATGTAGAAACACATATGAGATTGTCAATGTTTATGTATTTTGTTGACTTTTTTTATTGTGTCTAATTGTTATTTTGATTTTGACCCATAATTCAAGATTACTCCTTTGTGTTCCTGATTATTATTCTGATTTGTAAACTACACTTGTTACTTAAATATCCATTTTTTTTATTTTTCAGGTAGTGGTCATCCTAAGAAGGTGTGCAGACTAATGATATTTGAGGCAGCACAATGATACTAAACAGGTATCTCATATTTATTGCTTCAATCTGCTACCAGCTTTATACTTTTTTAAGGTGCAAGTCTATAGGATAGTGTTAGTTTTTTATAAAGTTTAGTTCTCTGATGGCTTTCAAATATTTCTTGGTCAGGATAAGTGGATGAAATGACTGTTTTCTGGTTATTGAACATTTTTTTCTTATAAACTGATAAAACACATGTCATATTCAATGTTACCTCTATACTGATATTTTTTTTGTTTTAAAATTTCTATGAGGTGGACTGATAACTATATGTCACAATTTGTATACTAATAATAAAACAGAAATGTCAAATTCTTGAAAATCATGTGACATGTTTTCAAGTAGTGATCCAGATTGTATTAGGTGTTGTTCACTGCTGAATGATCACTCAGAAATTATACATATATGTTACAAATAGATCTTTATACTTTTGCTGGGAGGAGATTGTGGCTTGGTGGTTCATTTCTCTGGGCTGATTGTGGCTTAACAAGTTAGAAACTTGTTCCTTGTAATTCACTCAAATTCTCTATAAACAATCCTAATAGTTGATGAGTGAAAAATAGTTTCAATTGCTTCAATTCATCAATTCTTATTTTCTTGGGCATCAACTAGTCTGTTACAAGGACTTTCTAGAGGTGCTAAAGGTATATTAGGTTTGTCTCCGTGCATTCCACCAGCATTAGTAAATAATTTCTTGCCCTTCAATTTCTATTAGTACCTGTTGTTCTTTGCTTTGGTTATCGCATTGCCTTTTTTTCCTCTCTTTTTTAAATGCTATGTAATGATTTTGTTATGTCTGCTTTGCGTTTGTATGTTATTTTTAACATTACTTGAGCTGAGGGTGTAATGACCCTTTCGGTTATTTTCACGTATACGTTTTCCTTGAACCGTTAGAGCTTGTTGTAGAGGACCCAAGTCACTTAAGGCTCGTCAGGACCGGTATTTCGGTGTCGGGCTCATTTGTTTGGTTCCATTATAAGTTTTGAAGTCAAGCAAGTCGACAAAAGTTATCGTAAGTTCTTTAATAAATTTTCTGAACTTTGGGTAAAATGTCTCGGAGCTTTTCTCTCAATATATAAAGAGTTAAAAGTCCCCCGAAATACCAAATCGAAGGTCTATGAGACTAGTTTCCAACGCACAAAACCTCACGTCCAACTGATCTTGGAGTAAAAAGTTATGACTGTTTTACCGCGGACTGTCTGGCAGAAAACGAGTCGCGAACCGGGTCGCGAACCGGGTCGGGTCAAACTCGATTTAAGCCTCAACTTCACGTTTTAAAATGCCATTTCAGTTCTTAAACAGTGAGAAAACATAAGGGAGGGTTCCAAGAGAGTTCTTGAGTATCGAAATCGTGCGTACTTGAAAATATTTAATTTAAAAGTCGAATGTGGTAGAAAATTATATTATTATTACCTTTTTAAAATATTTTAAAGGTTTATGAAAATATTTTTGTTACGATATAATTGTATATGTATTTATTTTATAAGGTTTTTATACATTGTAATATTTTAACGGAGATAGTAAATTTAGTTATGTTGAAAATTATTATTATAATATAGTAGGTTTTTATTTGAAATAATTTTCTATTAATATGGTATATTCAAAAAGCTATATTTATTTTACCACGAACTTATGCAATACCCGAGTAGATATATATTGGGAAGTGAATATATTGGTTGCCACCTCCATTCCACGTGGAGGTGGAGGAAGTGACCAGCATGTTCATTGTTTAAATAGGTGGCAACAAGCAAGGGGTATTAAGCCACTATGTTTTGGCTTATTAGCTTGTCAATATATATAGAATATAGATAGGATAATATAGGGATCTTTTTAACATTTTACTTCAGCAAATCCATTTCACTTAGCTTCTATATATTAGTTCATATCACGTTGGTAAGAAATTCCTACAGAAAATTATTTGACGCTATATTTGATTTTCGAAAGAAAATCAATTATCCACGTCAAGTTATTCAAGCCCGAATTTGAGTCCAATTTCGTTTCGCAGCTTTTCGGAGCGGATTGAGCTTGGACATCATCGTTTTAGCAGCTTGTCGTCGGACGACAGGTAGGTTACGGTTTATTTTCCCTAGACTCCGCATATATAGGATAAATTGTATTAATGGGCATCCTTGGGTTGGTTTATTAGGTTGGTACCACAGACCTCGACCGCTTTTGTTCCTCCGTTGCTTGTAGTATTTGCCGATATATTTTATTTACCCTTGTGGTCCTGTGAGGCCTTGTTGACTCTGGAACATAGAAGGTGGGATTTTGGGAATGTCCGCGAGTCCCGGGCATAGAATTATCCTTCTAGGTTAGTTATGCTTGCTGAGTAGTTGTGGGCCTGTGCAGGGTCGATAGGTTGATTGTGAGCTGCTGGGCAGCTATTGTGTGTGATCATACCATTTCCATGCATATAAAGAGGTTTTATCCATGTTTTACTATGGTTTTGGCTTCGGGCCTACTGGCACTATTTTCTAAACCTTGCATGGCCCGGGGGGCCATTTTTTATGGAAATAATTTGGAAATGGTTTGATTTAACTTGTGAATATTCCTGGGTAAAAGGAAGTAAAATTATGTTTTAAAACACCAGTTTTACTACTATGCTAGACTCGGCAGGGCCGAGGTGCTAGTTGAGTTTTCTTGCCACTTGAGATGATTTTAGCCTCGGTCGGACCGAGCACCAGAGATGACTTTCTACTGTTTAGACCCGGTTATTCCCGGGAACCCTTCGAAGGGTTTTTGAGATATTTTCCTACTACTTTAGTCCTGGACAGGGTCTGGGCATGCATATTCGAGACTGGGTTTCTGTCTTGATACCGGACTTGCTTCCGGACGACATGTTTTGATACTGAGTTTTAGTATGGGGTCTGGGACCTCCATGGACCTTGCCATCCGGGTCAGGGGCTGCGGGCTGCGTGTGTCGGAGGAAGGGTATATGGTGGAGTAGAGGTATACGGGCAGTGTTCTTCCATGGAACCTACCTGCTGGGCCGGATCGGCACCGGAGGAGGTACATACAGAGACACCATTTCACTTGAGATCTTCATGCATCATATCATTCATTGTTCGAGGCTCCACCCTTGTTTGTTGTTTGCTGATTGTACGCTCCGGTAGTATGGGATGCCGGAGGGTTTGTTTCACTTGTTTGTGTTCCTCGGTTGTATGGGCGGCCGAGGGACTGTAAGTAGACTTTTGCTATTCACTTACAGAATTGTTCTCTATTATGGATAAGTATGAAATTGGTTACTGCTAGACTATTAGTTGCGGGATTTGAGATTGATATGATTAGTTGGGCTTGATTCATGTCTCTAAGCATGCCTATCATTACTCTTTCTCTCTCCTTCTTACACTTGAGGTTACCGGTATACCGTCCATTTTGTAAACTTATTTTGTATACACTGTTGTTGCAAGGACCCCAGGTGCGTTATTTCTTACTTTCACTTGTGCCTATGGTGTGTATATTCTACTTACTAGCCTCACATGTGGTTCTGTTGATTTCCCTCTGGGCTAGTTCCTGTGTACCTTTCATTGATTTCTGTGACTGCTTGCTTCTATTCTGTCTGTTATACGCTTTTATCTTATATGTGCCAGTTCGGCTATTGATACCTACGGGTACCTTATGCTTCGCACTTTTGGTGCTCACCCTACCCCTTGCATTCTTTTGGTGCAGATCCTAGCGTGGCCATCGCCGTCAGATCGTTGTGATTCGTGCTTTGGAGATGCTGTTGGGGATACTTCAGACGAGGGTGAGCTCTTGCGATCGGAGCTTCAGCTTTAGTTTATCTTTAGCTTCATGTACTCTCATTACCATTCAGGACATCGGTATATATAGTTTTTGTTTATTTGCACTTCCATGTATTTGTAGTTTGGCTCCTGATACTCTGATTACCATTCTTGGTTTGGTTTAGTTTCCGCAATGTATATATTTATAGTCCTTTTATCTGTCTCTCGTCTTGTTCTCTTATTGCTTAGATAGTAGCCCATTGCCCTAACTGTTCTTTGGGCTACGGGATTGTTCACTACCGGGTTGTAAGGTTGCCATCATGCCGAGAAATTGGGCGTTGTGACAACATAGTATCAGAGCTTTGGTTCACGGTGTCATCGTATAGGAGCCAATGTCTGTAAGAGTCTGCGGGGACAGGGCGGAGACGTCCGTACTCAATCTTTGGGAGGCTACAGTGACATTTTAGGAAATTTGACTCTTTCCTTGCTTCTGTGTCGTGCGTAGAACCCTTGAAGTTTCTGGAGATCTCATTTGTCTACTTCATTCTTCCGCAGATGGTTCGTACGAGATCATCGGCGTCACGCGGAGATGAGCCTCCCAGTCCAGCTAAGGGTCGAGGACGCCCTCGATCAGTGGCACCTGCTAGAGCTGCTAGGGTGGAGATAGAGCCCGAGAAGCATGTGGATCAGGGGGCAGCCCAGGTACCACCAACTCCAGCACCAGCTCTAGTACCAGCCCCAGTGCCTACTTCTGGGCCAGCTCCAGCCGCAGCTCAGTCTCCAGATATTCGGGGATTACTATTACATCTTTTGGGTGTGATTGGAGAGCGGCCTTCTGAGGTAGCACAGACATTCGCTCAGGGGGCAGCCCTGGGTGTACAGAGCTCAGGAGCGCAGCCGGCTACTATGGCTCCCCGTGCGGAGGTCATTCCGGTTCCATCTGTTGCACAGCCCCTTGCTCCTCGCCCAGTTATGACAGAGTCAGAGCAGAAGGCGTTGGGTAGGTTTTTGAGGTTAGCACCTCCGAGGTTTGTTGGTACTTCTGGATGGGATCCACATGACTTTGTTACTACCTGTGAGGAGATTTGCATCATTTGGGTTGTTGGAGACTCACGGGGTTGGTTATACTACCTATCAGTTGGAGGGCCCAGCGAAGTTATGGTGGAGGGCCCAGGTTGCTTGTAGACCACCGTCGTCACCTCCTTTTACTTGGTCTGAGTTTTATGAGGCCTTTATGGCCAAGTTCCTACCCCAGAGTGATCGGGAGCGTTGCAGGGACCAGTTTACTCACCTTGTGTAGGGGTCTACGACTATCTCGGAGTATGAGACCTGTTTTCATCAGCTAGCACCATTCGGAGCTATGATTATTCCTACCGAGGCAGATAGGATTCGCAGATTTGTATGGGGTTTGAGGCCAAAGATCAGGCAGCCAGCTGAGATATTGATTGCTAGTGGTCGGTCATTCCAGGCTATTGTAGACTATGCCCGCACTGTGGAGGACTTACAGCGACATGATCAGGGGCCCAGAGATAAGAGGCCTCGATATCAGGGTGTCTATAGTGGTTCCAGATATGGCGGTAGAGGTCCTGGCTAGTGGAGCCGGAGTTATCAGCCACAGCAGTACCAGGGTCAGTCCAGCCGACCGATTCAGGCTTCCCTTCAGACTTTTGGTAGTACCCAGTTCGAGCAGGGACAGAGCAGCCATCAGGGCTATGGCGGCCAATCTTCGAGGGGTACAGTTTCTGGGGCATCAGGCCATGGTGGTTATGCGGGATCTGCTGGTTCATCTCAACCGAGTAGGCCTCCAGGGGCTTGTTTTACTTGTGGTGTGATCGGTCATTTTTCTAGAGATTTCCCTCAGCAGGGTACAGTTCAGCTGGCCGAGCCTCTACGAGTAGTTCATCCCCTAGCTCGAGGGGGTGGTCGTCAGAGTACAGGTGGTGCTCCACGCGGCAGAGCAGGTGGTAAGGATGGCAGTCGGGCAGATGGAGGTCGTCGTCAGTTTTACGCGGTCCCTAGGAGACCAGAGGAAGAGGCCTCAGATGCTGTGATTACAGGTACGATTTCTGTGTGCCATCAGTCTGCCATGGCTTTATTTGATCCTGGATCCACTTGTTCATATGTATCTTCCTACTTTGTGCCTTGTTTGGGGTTGGCTAGTGAGCCATTATCTGTTCCTGTTTCTGTTTTGACCCCAGTAGGAGATTCTTTAGTAGTGGATCGGATTGTGAGATCTTGTATGCTATCTATTGGTGATTCAGAGACTTGGGGTGATTTGATGATTCTTGATATGCTAGATTTTGATATGATACTGGGCATGGACTGGTTATCCCCTCACCGTGTGGTTTTGGATTGTTATGCCAAAACCATTACCATAGCTGTGCCCGGAGTATCCCCGATTGTGGGGCAGGGTTCTATTAGCCATGCACCATCTGGGATCATCTCTTGTCTTCGAGCTAGGAAGTTGATTTCCCGTGGGTGTTTAGCTTATCTAGCATATGTCCGAGATGTTAGTGCTAACCCTACTTCTCCTGAGTCTGTTCCTGTGGTTAGAGACTTCCTCAATGTGTTTCCTACCGACCTTCCAGGCCTTCCACCTGAGAGAGATATTGATTTCGCTATTGAGCTAGAGCCGGGAACCAGGCCCATTTCTATTTCTCCTTACCGTATGGCTCCTGCTGAGTTGAGGGAGCTTAAGGAGCAGCTCCAGGATCTGTTGGCTAAGGGGTTTATTAGACCTAGTGTGTCACCTTGGGGTGCTCCTGTTCTCTTCGTGAAGAAGAAGGATGGGTCGATGCGTATGTGTATTGATTATCGGCAGCTGAATAGGGTGACAGTGAGAATAGGTATCCGATGCCGAGGATTGAATGACTTGTCTTGCCAGCTTCGGGTATCAGTCGTGTTTTCGAAGATTGATTTGATGGTCTGGCCTACCATCAGTTGAGGATTCAGGCGAGAGGACATCCTAAGACAACATTCGGACACTGCTATGGCCGATATTATGAGTTTCCTAGGTGGAGTGTGTTTTTGGGTTGACTAATGCCCCCGCAGCCTTTATGAACTTGATGCACAGGGTTCTTGGCCCGTATTTGGACTCATTTGTGATAGTTTTTATAGACGACATCTTGGTATACTCGCGTAGTAGAGATGAGCATGAGCAGCACTTGAGGGTTATACTCCAGACTTTGAGAGATCGTCGACTTTATGCCAAGTTCTCAAAGTGTGAGTTTTGGTTTGAGTCAGTTGCATTCCTAGGGCACGTGGTGTCTAAGGATGGTATTAGGGTTGATCCAGGAAAGATTTCAGCGGTTTGTGAGTGGCCTAGACCTACTACTGTTACTGAGGTTCGCAGCTTTATTGGATTAGCAGGTTACTACAGACGGTTCGTTGAGGGATTTTCTTCCATAGCAGCACCCTTGACTATGCTGACTAGGAAGGATGTCCCATTTCAGTGGTCGGATCAGTGTGAGGATAGCTTCCAGAGGCTTAAGGCCTTATTGACTTCAGCTCCAGTTTTGACTTTGTCGGTTGAGGGTCAGAGCTTCTCCGTGTATTGTGATGCTTCTGGCGTTGGTCTTGGTTGTGTGTTGATACATCAGGGTTGAGTAGTAGCATATGCATCGACAAGCAGCTGAAGAGTTTCACGAGCGCAACTACCCCCACTTTATGACTTAAGTTGGCCTGGCTGTAGTTTTCTCCCGCGCTCAACGATCTGGAGGCATTACTTATATAGAGTTCACTGTGATATCTTCACCGATCACCGTAGTCTTCAGTATATCACGAGTCAGCGGGAGTTGAACTCGAGACAGAGGAGATGGATCGAGTTACTGAAGGACTATGACTTCACTATTCTGTATCATCCGGGCAAGGCGAACGTGGTAGCGGATGCCTTGAGTCAGAAGACAGTGAATATGGGTAGCCTAGCTTCTCTTTCAGTTTCAGAGCGGCCGTTGGCCATGGACATTCAGTCCTTGGCTAACCGTTTGGTTAGGCTTGACTTGTCGGATCCTAGCAGAGTTCTCGCCAGTATTGAGGTTCGTTCTACTTTGATTGATCAGATTCAGAGCCGTCAGTTCGAGGATCAGCAGTTGTGTGACCTTCGTGATTGGGTTGTTCAGGGTGAGACCAGCCAGGCTACTCTAGATTCAGATGGGGTTCTGAGGTTCGATAGTCGCCTTTATGTTCCGAGGATTAGTGATTTGATTCAGTTGATACTTCATGAGGCACATTGTACTAGATACTCCATTCACCTTGGCACAACAAAGATGTATAGAGACTTGAGACAGCTTTACTGGTGGAGTGGTATGAAGCGGGATAGCGGCATTTCGTATCTGCGTGCTTGAACCTGTCAGCCAGGTTAAGTTTCGAGCACATGATACCTGTTTTGAGCAGCGACTCCCATCCTGAGTGGAAAGGGAAGAGGATTACTAGGACTCGTTGTTTGGTATGCCCCGTCTTCTCGTCGGGTTTGATCCATACTGGGTGATCTGTTGATAGGCCTGACTAAGCACATTTCTTGCCGGTTCAGACTTCTTATGGCGCAGAGAGGTTAGCTCAGATCTACCTTTGTGAGATTGTTCGGTTGCACGGGGTCCCAGCTTCTATCATTTGAGACCGCGGCACTCAGTTCACATCTCAGTTCTGGAGGGCTATTCAGCGAGATTTGGGTACAGAGGTTCATCTTAGTACCGCTTTCCACCCTCAGACAGATGGCCAGTCCGAGAGGACCATTCAGATTTTTTAGGACATGCTTCGGGCCTGTGTTCTTGACTTTGGAGGTTCATGAGATCAGTTTGTTCCCTTGGCAGAGTTTGCTTATAATAACAGCTTCCATTCGAGTATCGGCATGGCATCTTTTGAGGCTTTGTATGGCAGGCGTTGCAGATCACCGGTAGGTTGGTTTGATGGTTTTAGTGCTGGGCCACAGAGCACAGATTTGCTTCGAGATTCCTTAGACTGAGTCTGAGTGATTCAGGACAGACTTCGGGCAGCTCAGAGCAGGCAGAAGAGTTATGCTGATCGTAGGCTTCGTGCCTTGGAGTTTAGTGTCGGTGACTTGGTGTTTCTCCGTGTATCGCTCATGAAGGGCGTAATGAGATTTGGTAGGCGGGGCAAGCTTAGCCCCAGGTACATTGGGCCGTTTGAGATTCTTCAGAGGATCGGTAGCGTTGCCTATCAGCTAGCCTTGCCTCCGATGTTTTCAGCTATACATCATGTATTTCATGTTTCGATGCTGCGTCGGTATGTACCAGATGAGTCTCATGTGTTGCAGTGGGATTCAGTTCAGTTGGGTGAGGATTTAGCCTT
This sequence comes from Jaltomata sinuosa, assembly GCA_003996215.1. Classification (NCBI taxonomy): domain Eukaryota; kingdom Viridiplantae; phylum Streptophyta; class Magnoliopsida; order Solanales; family Solanaceae; genus Jaltomata; species Jaltomata sinuosa. The sequence continues at coordinate 89,595 of QJPP01005271.1, forward strand.
TGTTGAGGAGCCGGCAGCTATTTTGGCCAGAGATGTCAGGAGATTGAGGTCTCGAGAGATCCCGGTTGTTAAGGTTCAGTGGAGGCACCATCCAGTCGAGGAGGCTACCTGGGAGACCGAGAGAGATATGCGGGATCAGTATCCGCAGCTATTTTAGCCTTCAGGTACCCCCTTGACCTTGACTTTCGAGGACGAAAGCCTTTTTTAGTAGTGGATGATGTAATGACCCTTCCGGTCATTTCCACGTTTAAGTTTTGAAGTCAAGCAAATCGACAAAAGATATCGTAAGACCTTTAACAAATTTTCTGAACTTTGGGTCAAATGTATCAGGTCTTTTATCCCAATATATAAAGAGTTAGAAGTCCCCCAAAATACCAAATCGAAGGTCTACGAGTCTAGTTTCCAACGCACAAAACCTCACGTCCAATTGATCTCGGAGTAAAATGTTATGACTGTTTTACCGCGGACTGTCTGGCAGAAAACGGGTTATGAACCGGGTCGCGAATCGGGTCGGGTTAAACGCGATTTAAGCCTCGACTTCACGTTTTAAAACGCCATTTCAGTTCCGAAACAGTAATAAAACATAAGGGAGGATCCCGAGAGAATTCTTGAGTATCAAAATCGTGCGTTGGCGAATTATGAGCCTAAACTTAAGAATTTCATTAGCATCGTGCGTGTATTTGAAAATATTTTATTTAAAAGTTGAATTTGGTAAAAACTATATTAGTATTGCCTTTTCAAAATATTTTAAAGGTTTATGGGAAATAATTTTGAAACGTTATAATGGTTTATGTATTTATTTTATAAAGCTTTTATACACCGTATTATTTTAACGAAGATAGTAAATTTAGTTATGTTGAAAATTATTATTATAATATAGTAGGTTTTATTCGAAATAATTTTCTAAGGATTGTGGTATATTCAAAAATTATATTTATTATACCACGAATTTATGCAATACCCGAATATTTACATAACGGGATAAAATTAACTTATGAGTTGGCACCTCCACTTCCACGTGGAAGTGGAGGAAGAGGGCCACCTAGTAAATCACTAAGTGGTGGCATTTGGTGCTGGCAGCATCTTTAACAAATTGCTCTTAATCCTTGGAATGGTCATTAACAAAGAATAACTTCAGGAAAGCATTTCCATTTCCATTTACTCCTTTTGCTCCACATTTCTGTACGATAAATAGCTATTAGGCATAGAGGTGCATATTTGCACATTGAATAAAAAGGGAAGTTAATTATCTACGTCAAATTATTCAAGCCCGAGTTCAAGTTTAATTTTGTTTCGGAGTTTCTCGAAGAGGTTCAAGCTTGTCGTCGGACGACAGGTAGGTTACGGTTTATTTTCCCTAGATTCCGCATATATAGAATAAAATTGTATTAATGGGCATCCTTGGGTTGGTTTATTAGGTTGGTACCACAGACCTTGACCGCTTTATTCATGTCCGCCTTCT